>JANAVB010031018.1:1163753-1242630 GCA_029216955.1 Iris pallida | reverse complement strand
TGCGCATGGCTATCCCGTGCGGACTATATTCGAGTTTGCATGCTCAATTGCTAGGGTCAACGCATGACTATTAGGCACGTACGCGACATGGTAACTTAGCATGTGTTTTTCTACGAGTCATGTTTAACATCGTTCGGCACAAAGGCCGTTGCCTATCGATGCGTTCGATTGAACCCTGTACGAGCTTTTGAAAATATTTAGACATATTGTATGGATATGCCAGGGACATTCGAGAGAGAGCACATACTTCTTTTTCCAACGACGAGCTTTCAAAACTGAAAATTCGACGTGAAGTCCAAGGACGTAAAGCCGTGCTCTGATACCATTATGTCACGCCCCGCTCCCGTAGGAGCGATCGTCCTCGCTAAGGCGTGATGCCGCACAAGCCTAGATTGTGCTCGTACAAGGCAGTTTCATAACGGCCGATTACATCGGTGGCGACGGGGTCGTCGCACAGAAGTCCCAAGCAAAATATTGAAACATGCAGCGAAATTTAAGGACAAGTACACGTGAACACAAGTCATTCAAAAGAAGCTCTTTATTGATATTGAAAACAGATTACAATGGGGCACAAGGCCAAGATTACAAATTCTCTCAAGCTCACTCAAGCTCACTCAGCTCTCTCTCTCTTCTCTCAATTTCAAGTCTTGACTCCAGCGGAAGCTTCGGAAGGCGATGTCCATACATTATGCCCTGTATAAGTCTTTACTCCATGCGGCCGCGCGCTTCGAATCGCCAAGAAACTCCGTACCTCGATGCATCCAAGCGAGCTCCGCGCCACGAGCTTCTACCTGTGCCTGCACATGTAAACTATGTGGGTGTCATACTCAACTGTACTGGTGGAATGAGCTTCTCGCCCACCCATACAAAACCAACGTTTACTTTACTTTGTGCAACATAGTCCTTTCTTAACAATTATCTTTCTAGTCTTGTCTTAAGATCAGTTTTTATAATAGACGCCGTGGCATACTTGTGTCCGAAGACCATCTCGTGCTTGCAAGTTAACGTCCACTCAACAACGTTAACCTATCAAGTCGTGCTTGCCTTACGGCCAAAATCAGAGACGCAACTACACGATAAGACCAAATTCTACTTTCCACGTGACCGTGCTACCAATCCATCGTGTCGTACCTCGCACTTCGGTTCTTCTTGTAAACCACATTGCCGCCTCGCGACCCTTGCTACTTTGGTGACCAACTGACCCAATTGAGACGTGTGAACTTAGTGTCGCTCAATCTACTTTGCCCTACGGCAGTTTTCTGACTTAACTCCACGACTCAAACCAACTTGTGAGACGACAGCGCTGTCGTGCCTCATATTTGAGGTCGTGTCCAGCAACTTAATGTAACTTCACACAACTTGCCCTACGACCCTTCTCGACTTAACTCGTAACAGCTCAAGCCTAACACATGCAACTCTATGCCAACGACTTAACACCCTGCCACATCTCGTGCCGAAGCACGCCGCCTTCGTTGTAGCCAAATCTTTGGCCCAAATATTTTCTCTAACTGCATATACATTCAACTCAACTCAGTCCAAAGGCACACACGCGAATTGCCGCCCGTGCCGACACGTCTATATGAATGGTCACTGGCATTGACTAGCCATCCTGGACATAGCCTGGCATTCGAGACCCTTGCACCGCAGGTGGCGATCCCCGATGCAATCCCGTCCCGACCTACCGGTTGCTTCATACCCAGCTCGGCTATAATTTTATTCTTCCTAGGCCGGATCGGTCCCTGGCCCAAGGTTTTCGATCCGAAGAACCATCGCCCTTGTCGACAAGTTGTCCATGACCACGCGCCTACGCTAACTTCTAGACTTAACGTAATGCATGCTCTCATCATCATTAGCTACTTTGATTTACTCTTTTCATACTTCCTTTGCAGAGCCCAAACCAGGGTTGCCTCGGCGACTGAACCACAGTCCCGACATATTCCTCTCGACGACTAACCATCGCTTAGACTTAACATTCTTTGAACTCAGGGAACGGCTATTGCATAGCCTTCCAGCTTAACTTGAACATAATAGTTTTCCTTAAGTATCGACAGACCGTGGCTAACTTTCCACTGAACCAACCATGGCTCGTGCCTTAAACCGACTCGTGTTCTACGCAACGCTATCGCCCAAGTCATACCTCATATGACGGGCCTTGGGATCGTGGGACTATTTAACTTGACAACCGCAGAATACGCGGGACAGCACTTGGAATGACTTAGGTCGACCGGCAATACTTTGCCTACTACTCAAGCCTACAACTTAACTCGAGGGACGAACAAAGGCTATGCCAAGCCTTGCATTTCGGAAACGTGCATGCTTTATCGAGCATTTACGCGGGCGACGCCTATGACTTAGGCAAGTTTATAGTTTTGTGTCGAAGACCAACTTTTCTTCTCCCAAGCCACGGGACAAAGGACCGAGTGTCATTTTCAAAGCACGCCGTGCACCAACTCTAGGCCGACCGTGGGACGTTTTCCATGTTCTAACTCATTTCGACCCGTCGGGATTATCCCTTAGCTATATGGATTCGTCTCTTTTATTATTAAGCCTACCGGTGCAAGTTGAAAACACGATTTATTATGAAGGCAAGATGAGGCAAGTTCACCGAAACTATCCCACCTGAGCGAGCGGTCGTCTTGACCGAGCGAGCCTTCGAGCAGCCGTTGTAGGGCTAAGGCCGAACACCGTCGGCGTTTCAATTCCTCCGATTGACTTTGCGGGACGGGGCACTACATCCACCTCCGGGCCGCTCCCTCCGGCCTCCGCCGGATTTTCCTGCGAGCCCCGTGCCCCGCTGATCTGTCCAGCGTTGTCCGCGGGTTTCCCGACCGCTGTCCGCGTTTTTCGCGGTTTCGTCGCGCCGATTCTGCTGTTGTCCCCGTTTATTTTCTATATCTTCACCTGAAAGCTCTAGCCGAGCAACCCAAGGTATAATTCCTTTGTCCCTTTCCATTTCGGTAGTCGATGATGAAATTGGTCCCCGATTTCCTTCCAGGAATTCGTTTTAGGTCGACGTAGTGACTTCGGATTTTTCGGAGACGTTTCTGTGATGTTCTGTGGTTATTTCGGATTTTTTTCCGAAATGTGTTTTCTGGATTTTTGGGTGTGTGGTTTCCGATTTCATTTCGGATTTCCGATTATATTCGGGTTCCGATTAAGCTTCGGAAATTATTCTGTGAAGTTAATTTGTGTAAAAATGGTTTTGGAAGTTAATTCTTGGGGTTTTTCCTGATTTGGGATAATTGTTGGAATTGTTGGCGCATTTTCCCAGTTTTGGGTTATCCCGAATATAGAGGGAATGCTGCCCAAATTTTTAAAAATTTTATAAATGAGTTTTAAATTGGTTTTCGGAAATATTTATTAAAATGGATTTTTGGGCGACGACCATACCGGTCCGTGGGCCCTAGCGAAATGCAAACGAAATCGATTTTACCCGGACGTTGAGACATTAGCTAACTGTGACGATTGGACCAAGTCTGAGACTCCTAATATTTAATTAAATTTATTTTTAGTTTGTTTTCGATATTTAAAATACGGGACATTAGTCAGAGCTAACTAATTTTCCTTATTTATTTATGTAAAGTTTGTAAGGGCATAAGCCCATATTTCTATTTTGTTAGTTGTGCCCCTGTATTGTTAGTCTAGGTTTTCATTTCTTTTCTGGGTTGATTTTCATTTCTTTTCTGGATTGATTTCCATTTTTAGGACGCGTAAATTATAATTAGGATATTAAGTATTTTATAAAATTAATAATTTTTCCAAGTTAATTAAATGAATAAAATGTTAGCAAGATAACAAGTTCATGTTTTATCACTAGAAGAAAACTAGTTTATATATATATTACAAAAATACAAAGTTTTACCAAGTAAATCAATAACTACGAGTTTTTCCAAATACAAAGTTAAATTGACTTTTCTTCGTAAGATATTAATTCACCTCGATAAGCGCGCTTTAAGTAGAGTTGTAAATAAAACTAAAATTTGACTAGGGTTCTTTCTAGAGATTTCAACTAGATATGGTACAACATTGGTTCTAAGATAGAATTCTCAAATTGTAGGATTTCAAGAACATACTTGACATCTTCTTCGGTTCAGACAACTCAATCCAGTCATAAAACAAAGGCAAGTACATTTTTGGTAGTTTATAATTATTTAGTAATCGTTTTATTGCAAGTTTAAACCACGATGCAACACGGAACTCTCTCTGAGAGCATTGACTGATTGACTGTTGGGTACTGGGGGAGTAGTGTAATGAGTATGACCACATCCAAAATAGTATACTGACTGTGTTACTTACCCCTCATACACACGGGGATAAGCCATATCGTATCAATAGGATACAACTGTACAACCCAATCCGGTCATATTCATTGCCTATTCACATCACAATGTTTTAACTGTTGGAGAACTATTTATTTCAAATTGTTTAAAAGTGCATAACTCTATTATTATTTCAATTTTTGGATTATCATGAATTGTACTTTGCTCCCTCCTGACTGGAGACCAACATTTTTAGGTGATTGCGTCGTCGAGGATCTGATGCCTACTCTGGTCCCGCAGAACTTGGAACCCCAGAATCTTAAGAGCTGGATTAGTATTTTTTTTCTTTTGGAACAAGTGTAATAATTGAATGTTGTATTAATATTGTTGTATTTCAGGCTTTTCAAATTGAATAAAATATTTTTATATTTCGTTAGAATTTTATCTGCATGGTTTCACTGCTTGATACAACTTACTGCCGACGTCTCAACAACGGTGCAGGCTGGACATGATCCGATTCGACCCTAGAAATTGGGACCGGGTCGTGACAGAACTTCTCTTAAATCTCTTGTGAATAAGGACCATAAATCTCCATATTGTGCCATGAATCTCTATATTGTGCAATTCTTTGTGCCTCTACCCTCAATCTATTTACATACATAAGAGAAAACCTATTTTAGTTCATAATAGAATTTTCTAAATAGAAAATCCTAAATAAGAATTATTTTACACCTAAAATCGTCCACCCAACACTATTTTAGGTCATATATGATTTCCTAAATAGGAAACCCTAAAATAAGAATACTATTACATCTAAAATAGTTCACACCAATTAAATCAAATCAAATCAATATTTGACCCGATTTGTACTCCACAAATATGTTGTTACTAAATCTAGACTATACTACGTATTTATGATTGGAGCTAATGTGGAGATTTATAAATAAAAATGGGCGAATAACAAAAACAAAAAAAGGAAGGGAGTTATATATTTTCGGTTAATATTGAGGGTTTTGATTATAGATGTGATTCCTAATTATTGATGAAATAGTTTAGAACATTATGATAACAAAAAAGTTTTGAGTGATAAAGGTTTCGAGATAAAGGTTGGTACTATGAAGGGGAAGTATAAATTTAGGTTAATACGACTGTCTGTGGTGATTTCTCTTCGAGGCATAATGATTCAATGATGATTTTATTAGATGGATGACGGCACAATATATTGATCAAGATTTTAAGAAATTTTATATGAAAATTTGATTCGAGAAATATGATCGAGTGTATTGATTCTAAATTTCGAGAACAAAATTCTTTTAAGGAAAGATGGTTTGTAATATTTACTATCAAGAAGACATAATTAAGAAATTGATATAAAAAACTATAACTCGGGTAAACTTGGGTTATAGTGAGTTTAGGCATCCTAGAAACAATTAGAATGAAGAATTTATTCTGAATTTTTTGAAATTTAATTACACTAGAAACTATTTATTTATAATTGATTATTAAGCATTGGAATTGTAATAGAAGCATAGGTAATTATTTTAGATATAAACTATTTTTTAGGTTTATTGTGACAAAATATTTTTCATATTTTTGAATATTTTTTTAAAATTAATTTGATTTATTAAAGCCTAAAATATATTTATTAATTAGATTAATTAACAAAACAAAAAGGAAAACAAATCCAATTGTAATCTAACTACCCACCAAAAAGAAACATCCCCAGTATAAAACCGAACTGATTCTAGAAAATTCTACTATCTTTTCTTAATTTTTGCTCAATTACTATCTTCATATTTTCTTAATAATACATTTAATTAGTTGATACTTACAGTAGAATGATCCTAAGTTGATCAAGTGCAAAAACTGACTTTCAAATCTCCGTTGGAATTAACGGAGTAATGGAAGGTACTAAAGTGCAATCACTCACAAAATTTTGTGACTGATGTGAAAAAACAGGTCCCTTTTTTTTGTTAATCCACTAAACTTATAATGAAGTTAACAATTCCACCCAATGGTGAGACACGTGTTATTTTTATCCAATATGAAACTACTTTCAGGATCGGCCCAGAGCACGGACGAGATCGAAGATCTCCTGGTTCCAATTTAGAAGGTTCCATAATTTTTAAATAGACTAAGTATACATAAAAAAATTCAAAACAAATACTAATCTGAAACAACAAAAAAGAGCGTTCCAATCTGGAAGAAAAAATAAAACCTTGATTGATGATTTTTTTGATAGCTTAATCGATAATTTTACTTGTTAAAATGCTATAAAAAAATGTTTATGTGAGAAAAGGGTCCACATTATAAATTTTCCTAGATCCATAAGCCATAGAACTGGCCTGACTACTTTGAAAGTTGTTTTGTGAACATTAAAATAATTTTGACCTCTAACGTTACGTGACACGTGATAATTCTTGATTGAAGGGTGAATATACATTCTAATTTATGTGGATGAAAATGGACTGAAAAAAAATACTATTAAACCCATGAAGGGTCCCGAGTTTCTGGTAGCTTCCAGTTACCTTAAATACAAAATAGCTGTCTATTTTAGTATCGGCTACTTTCTTAAAACTAGAATGAAAAGATACTATCAACTAATTTTTCTTTCTATATTTGAAGGGCTAATTATATGGGCACAACCAAAAGTGATCGGGACTAGCCATTTTTTCAATTTTTCTGCCAGTCCAGTCTGTAGACTGGACTGTCCAGTTTTCTAACAGGACTGCCAGGATCTAACAAGGACTGTCCACTTTTCTGACAGTCCAGAAAAGTGGACAGTCCTAGGACTGCCACAGTGGAATAGTCCCGATCACTTTTGGTGTGCCCATATAATTAGCCATTTGAAGAATAGTATGCAAGAAATTAAGAAGAGTTATTGATATATCTCAAAAAAACCTTCTAGAAGACCTATAATAACTATTCTAGTCCAACTTGTTGTGGAAACCCACACCATGACAACATGGCTAGCCGCTGGCGTAATGCATGCAGACTTGCAGTGCACCTCATATAGCCATCCCTCCCTATATTAATGGCGATGATAGACAAACCAGGATATATATGAACAAATATAGCCATCCAAGCTGACGACGAAGTTTGGACTGTCTACTATTTGACGCTCCTCTCAATTTAGTCACTGCTCATGTCATCAACTTCACTCAGCCTTGTTAATTTGGTTCATGGAAAGGATAGGAAAGCATGGACAGTAAAAAAATCCTCGTCATTTTTTGGCATTTGATAATGTCAAGAATATAATCAGAATCCATGTAGAAAATTTGAAGTAAGAGTAAAATCTTTGGCGGTTGAGAGGAACGATTTTCTCCCTTGTTTTTTCTTTGAAACCATTTTCTTTCCTCCTAGTCGTTCCTCGTCGACCCAAAAAAAAAGACACATAAAAAAAAAATATTTTCTAAAAATTATTTTAAAATCAAAGATTCTGAAAACATATCCAAACATAACCATTCATTTGCATGAAAAATAATTCTCATCATCTTATTTTTGATATTTTAATTATTCTTTTTATTTATTATGAAATTTTTTATTTGTGATTGATTCTCTAACACTAAAATTTACCTGAAATAGACGTGACAACTATTTTAATGCCTAATATATAATATATATATATATATATTATATATATATATAGGATGAAATTGCTAAGAAATTCAATTTCGGGATTGGTTTGTATGAAAAATCCACCTGCAGGATGGGCTTTACATGCCCAAATTATATATTTCCACGTTAAATATTCCAAGATTTTCTTTAGATGTTCTGTATTTACAAAATTACCATTTTTATAATATCATAACTACCCTTCGCACAAACTCGGATTTGGATTGCGATTTCGTCTTCTTCTTCTTCACGAGAGATTTGAATTCCATTGCTCTCATCTTCAGCAGAGATCGTAAAGATCATTCGTAGTTCACTGTGCTTTTCTTCAGTCGAACTCCGATCATCGCTCATTATCATCATCATCATCATCATTATCGTGGAGAGATTTGAAATTTTTCGACGATTAGGTCAATTGTGGAGAGAAGATCTTCTTTTTCTTTTCCATAAGAGTTAGCATCGTTTTGAAAGAAAAACGAAAACTCTTGAATTTTTTTCCTGACAAATTTTTTTTCACAAAAAAAATTAAAAAAAAGTTTTAGGTTTCTGTCGACTGTTCTCCATCATTCTCGTGTTAAAATTACGAAGAATGACCATCTTCGTGCTAAAACCACGGAGAATGGCCTTATCCATGTCAAAATGATGGAGAATGGTCATTCTCCGTGTCAAAATGACGGAGAATGGCCATTAAAATGACGAAGAGAATGGTCATCTCCGTGTTAAAATGACGGAGAATGGCCATTCTCCGTGTTAAACCACGGAGAATGGCCATTCTCCGTGTTAAAATGACGGAGAATGGCTCCGTGATAAAATGATTGAGATGGTCATTTTTCGTCATTTTAATACGGAGAATGAATATTCTCCGTGTTAAAATGACGGAGAATGGCCATTCTCCTTGTTAATTGACGGAGAATGGCCATTCTCCATCATTTTAACACGGAGAATGACTATTCTTGGTCAATCTAACAAGGAGAATGGTCATTCTCCGTAATTTTAGCACGGAGAATGACCATTCTCCGTGGTTTTAGCACGAAGAATGGCCATTCCCTTGTTAAATTGACGGAGAAACCATTCTCCGTCATTCTAATACGGAGAATGGCTATTCTTGGTCAATTTAACAAGGAGAATGACCATTCTCCGTGGTTTTAGCACGAGAATGACCATTCTCCGTGGTTTAGCAAGGAGAATGGTCATTCTCCTTGTTAAATTGACGGAGAATGGCCATTCTCCGTCATTCTAACACGGAGAATTACTATTTTTTTGTCAATTTAACAAGGAGAATGGTCATTCTCCATGGTTTTAGCATGGAGAATGGCCATTCTTTGTGATATTACCACGGAGAATGATCATTCTACTACATTTATGGCAAGTTGAAACTTTGAAGGGCCATAACTTTTGACTGGGAGGTCGAAACGAGGTCCGGTTTGTCGCAAAAGAGCATATTTTCGAGTTGCCGGAGATTAACAGCTTTCTTCGTCGTTTCGACCTTCTGAAATTTTAGAATCGCCAAAAAATTATGTTTTGACCTCCGTTTTAACAGTTTTACCGTTTGTCGACCTTTTGGAAAAATTTTGACGAGTTTTTGAAGTAAGGTTTGAAGATTTTGAGGAGAAAACCTAGATTTGAAAGTGAGCAGTGTATGGAAGAAGATGACGTTTTTTTAAGAGTAGTTTCGTGGGTGTTTTCAATAAATTAGAAGGAAGGACAAAAAGGTCATTCGGAACTCCCTTTATATATTTTTTGCTAATTCTGGACAAGCGATGAAATATTATTTTCTGATGGATTTTTCATAAACTTTTTCGTATTTTGGACATTTATAAATTTTTCATATATATTTATATGTATATATTTATATATATATATATATAGATATATATATTATATATATATATATATTCTAATTTATTTTTGAATTCTATCATACAATCTTCTATTTGTGATCAAAAATTTTTGACACTAAAATCGTCATTCATGTTAGCGTATCACAAAAACAAAACTTTGTGGTGAATAGTATTTTTGTTTTCCTTTCTTACTTTCCTGCTGGGGAAAATTTATGAAATGTCCAAAAAAGAAAAAGTTTTATGAAAAATCCACCGCACAATAACATTTCATCGCGTGTCCAGAATTAGCAAAATATATATAAAGAGGTTCCGAATGACCTTTTTGTCCTTCTAATTTATTGAAAACATCCACGAAACTACTCTTAAAAAAACGTTTCGATACTTCATCTTCTTCATACGCTGCTCACTTTCGAATCTAGGTTTTCTCCTCAAAAATCTTCAAAAACTCGTCGGAAAATTTCGTAAAGACCGAGACAAACGACAAAAGTGCTAAAACGGAGGTCCGAACATCATTTTTTTGCGATTCTAAAATTTCGGTCGATCGTCTAACGAAAAAGCTGTTACTTTCAGCTCCTCGAAGATACGCTCATTTTGGGACAAATCGGACCTCGTTTCGACCTCCCAGTCAAAAGTTATGGCCCTTCAAAGTTTCAACTGACCATAAAATGCAGGAGAATGGTCATTCTCCGTGTTAGAACACGAAAAATGTTAATTTCGCATGAGGGTGGTCATTCTCCGTGTTAGTAACACGGAGAATGTCATTCTCCTTATATTTACACGGAGAATAGTCATTCTCTGTGTTAGTAACACGGAGAATGGCATTCTCCGTCTTAATTTACACGAGAATGATCATTCTCCGTGTAATTTAGCACGGAGAATGGTCATTACAGTGTTAAAACGCAGGAGAATGGTCATTCTCCGTATTAGAAACACGGAGAATGCCATTCTCCATGTTAAATAAAACGGAGAATGCCATTCTCCGTGTTAAATAAAACGGAGAATGGCCATTCTCCGTGTAATTTAGTACAGAATGGTCATTCCAGTGTTAAAATGCAGGAGAATGGCCATTCTCTATGTTAGAAACACGGAGAATAAACGGAGAATGGCATTATCCGTGTTAAATAAAACAGAGAATGGCATTCTCCGTCTTAATTAAAACGGAGAATGACATTCTCCGTGTTAATTTACACGGAGAATGGTTATTCCCAGTGTTAAAACGTAGGAAAATGATCATTCTCCGTGTAATTTAGTACGGAGAATGGCATTGTTATTACCAGTGTTAAAACATAGGAAAATGAGCGGTGATCGGAATTCGACTAGAAAAAAAAAGCATGGCGAACTACGAACGATCTTTGCGATCTTTGCTGAAGATGAGAGCAATGTAATTCAGATCTCTCGTGAAGAAGAAGAAGAGAGATCGCAATCCAGATCTGAGTTTGTGCGGAGGGGTAGTTATGGTATTAATTTTGTAAATACAGAGCATCTAAAGGGAATCTTGGAATACTTAACGTGAAAATATAATAATTCTGGACATTTCATAAAACCCATCATGCGGGGGATTTTTCATAAAAACTAACTCCGAAATTGGGTTTCTCAGCAATTTCCAGTTCCTGCTGTATGTATATAAAATTAATCTCTCCAAAATATCTCTCCAAACTATTCCTTCTTAATGTGGAATCTAACATGACAAATTTAATAAAAAATTATCCCATATTTTTACTGTTACTATTAATTGTGAAATTAATTTTAATTTTAAATTTGTAATGTCAAAATATATAATTGAAGGAATACATTTTATGTGATAGCATTTTTCATATAAATATGCCGAGAATGGAAAAATTCTAGTGCAGTTCTGAAGTCCAAGAAGAAACAAAGGCCACCTGAAGTTTCGTGCTTGCAAAGACTCTAGCCATGGAATCAGGAGGCAGCAATGGTCTCAGCATGCTCTTCTTCCCTTTCCTGGCCCAAGGCCACATGCTCCCTATGCTCGACATGGCCAAGCTCTTCGCCGCTCGCGGCGTCAGCGCCACCATCCTCACCACCCCGGCGAACGCCCCCTCGTGCGGCGCTTCATCCGCCGCGCCAACGACGGCCCGGCCGCCGCCTGCCCCATGCGGCTCCGCCTCGTCCCGTTCCCTCCGGACACCGGCCTCCCCGAAGGGTGCGAGAACGCCTCCTCCGTCCCCTCCATAGACCACTCCAAGCTGTTCCTCCACGCGGTGCCCAGGCTCCGCGAGCCGTTCGCCCGGGCCCTCCGGGAGCTCCTCCCCGACTGCGTCGTGTCCGACATGTTCCTCCCGTGGACGTACGACGTGGCGGCCGAGCTCGGCATCCCGAGGCTCGTCTTCCACGGCACCAGCTTCTTCTCCCTCTGCGTCGACGACAGCCTCGACCGCCACAAGACGCTAGATAACCTCCCCGCCGAGGCCGAGACGCTAGTTGTCCCCGGCCTCCCCCACCGCATCGAAATGCTCAGGTCGCAAATCCCCGACGCCGGGAAGGAGCACCGGGAGCGTTTCAAAGAGTTCAGGGAGTCGGAATCGAAGAGCTACGGCGTGGTGGTGAACAGCTTCCGCGAGCTGGAGCCGGACTACGCGCTGCACTACAGAGAGGTGGTCGGGAGAAGGGCTTGGCACGTAGGCCCCGTCGCTCTGTGCAACGGGGACGATGCCGACAAGTCCGAGCGCGGATACGAGGCCGCCGTCGGCCGCGACGAATGCTTGGAGTGGCTCGACGGCAAGGGCGCCGGCTCGGTCCTGTACGTCTGCTTCGGGAGCATGTGCGCCTTCAGCACGGCGCAGCTCCGCGAGATGGCGCGAGGCCTCGAGGCCTCCGGCCATCCGTTCGTCTGGGTCGTGAGGGACGACGGGGACGGGTGGATCCCCGAAGGGTTCAAGGACCGCCACCGAGGCCTGATCATAAGAGGGTGGGCGCCGCAGATACTGATACTCAACCATCCGTCGACCGGAGGATTCCTGACGCACTGCGGGTGGAACTCGAGCCTCGAGGGGGTGAGCGCGGGCCTGCCGCTGGTCACGTGGCCTCTGTACGCGGAGCAATTCAGCAACGAGAGGTGATCGTGGACGTGCTGAAGGTCGGGGTGTCGGTCGGAGTGAAAGAGAACGTTATGAATCCGGAGGAGAGGAGGCTGGTGGAAGCAGCAACGATAAAGGATGCAGCAGACGAGGTGATGGGCGGCGGAGAGGAGGCGCGGGAGAGGAGACGGGCGAGGGAGCTCGGAGAGGCGGCACGACGAGCGGTGGAGAAGGGAGGATCTTCTTACGAGGACATGGGCAGTCTGATTCAGGAGCTGATGATGGACAAGAAGAATGCAAGCAATCGTGCCACAACCACCACTTGATTGTGTAGAATGGAGTACTACTGTTTCATCCGTTTGGGTTTAATAAATGTCAGCACTGTTTCTTCTGAGGATTTCTTCAAACAGCACGAATGAAGTTCTTATTCATGTTGTTGCAAATGCATCCCATTGAACTACTAATTGATCACTAAAAACTAAGGCTGTGTGTTTGGTAGTAAGGATGGAAAAGTGGAAGAAAGAAAAAAAAGATAAGGATTTATTTTTTTTCCATGTGGAAAGGAAAGATTTTTTTTTTCCTTTGTGTTTGGTAGCAAAGATGGAAAAGATAAGAGATGCATTTTTCTTTGTTTGGTATGAAAGAAAAATGGATGGAAAAAAAGAAAAAAACTAATATACTAACTACCCTCAACTAAAAACACTTATTTACCATTTGACTTCATAAATAATTTTTAAATAATACATTCATATTGGGGTATAATTGTTAATTAATACAAGTCTTCACTTTTCCTTCCACTTTTCCTCCCACTTTTGGGGGATTGGATTTCTTAGGTTATGAAGGAAAAGTAATCTCTCCACTTTTCCTTCCTTCCTATTTTTCTTCCATACCAAACAAGAGAAAATGAATCTTTTCATTCACTTTTCCCTCTTCTATTTTCTTTCCTCCCACTTTTCCCTCCTACCAAACACACCCTAAGGCTGGTAGGAAGGAAATATCATTTTCTTCCTTTGTTTTTGGTAGCAAGGATGGAAAAGATAAGAGATGCATTTTCCTTTGTTTGGTATAATAAAAAAAAGTGGAAGGAAAGAAAGTAAAAATATACGATTTACCAATTCTACCCTCAACTAAAAATACTTATTTACCATTTGACTTCATAAATAATTTTTAAATAATACATTCATGTGGGGGTATAATTGTTAATTAATACAAGCCTCCACTTTTCTTCCACTTTGGGGGGATTGGATTTCTTAGGTTATGAGGGAAAAGTAATCCCTCCACTTTTCCTTCCTATTTTTCTTCCATACCAAACAAAAGAAAATGAATCTTTTCCTTCACTTTTCCCTCATCTATTTTCTTTCCTCCCACTTTTCCCTCTACCAAACACACCCTAAGGCTGTGTTTGGTAGGAAGGATGGAAAAGTGAAAGAAAAGAAAAAGATAATGATACATTTTTCTTCCATATGGAAAGGAAATATCATTTTCTTCCTTTGTGTTTGGTAGCAAGGATGGAAAAGATAAGAGATGCATTTTCCTTTGTTTGGTATAAAAGAAAAAGTGGAAGGAAAGAAAGTAAAAAATATAGGATTTACCAATTCTATCCTCAACTAAAAATACTTATTTACCATTTGACTTCATAAATAATTTTTAATAATACATTCATGTGGGGGTATAATTGTTAATTAATACAAGCCTCCACTTTTCCTTCTACTTTTCCTTCCACTTTTGGGAGGATTGGATTTCTTAGGTTATGAGGGAAAAGTAATCCCTCCACTTTTTCTTCCTTCCTATTTTTCTTACATACCAAACAAGAGAAAATGAATCTTTCCCTTCACTTTTTCCTCCTCTATTTTCTTCCTCCCACTTTTTCCTCCTACCAAACACACCCTAAGGAAAATCCTATTTTCCCCGGAGGATGACCGTACGCCGACGTGTAACACCCCCCCCCAAAAAAAATCCATCGGGTCCACGTTCGCAAATTCTACGTGGAGGGGTGACACGTGGCCCGTATGCGAGGACCGCAAGTACTGCTCAAAAATTAAATAGCAATAACATTCCACTTGGCCATCAGCTCCTCAATCAAATTGTCTACGAAGATCAACCTTCTCTGTAGTCCTCATTTTGTAGAATAGTAAAGTCTAATAGGAACTGGCCTCTTTCTACCCACATCAGCTATAGTTGCGGAGATTTCTATGATTCAGAATGAACTCATTTTATAGAATAGTAAGACTCAAATTGAAATCCAAATTTCTAGATTATAGATTTTGTATTATTTTTTTGACTGCATTATTTTTTGACACAACCTTCGCCGTCAAAGATCATTCTATTATTTTTTACTATTTTCATATATGTCCAACTCATTCTAATTTTTTTATATTATAAATTTAGATATTTTTTAGCTCCATCTACTGTGGATGTTCTAAGTCAACATTCCTTATGGGCTTATCTTTGTTCTTGCCTTACCTCACACCTTTCTTACGCTTCCTTTGAACTTACTTTCATTTTCCTTCAATCACCTTAGAGTGAAAAATGGAAGTGATACACGTTTGGTATGAAGAAAAATAAAAGAAAATAAAAATATAGACTTTACCAATTATATCCTCAACTTATAATATTTATTACCATTGTCTTTATTTAATTATTTTTAAATAATTAATTATATATGGTATAATTGTAAATTAAGATGACCATCACCTTTCTTTCATTTTTTTTGTCACGTCCCAGAACCAGAATACTGGAGAGCGGGGGAATGACTCAGCCAGCTACGTATTACGGGTAGATGAATACCGTATAATACGATCAATGCTGTCTACAAGACGAGGGGGTGCATACTACATGAAAGTCTCCCTATGGTCACTTCACATCTATTGTCTCAATCATTCGAACAAGAAACAGAATAGAGAACATGTAAGATGAAACAGTAAGGCGTCCCAAACGCTTAATCAAAATGTTCTTGATATCTGGCTTTACAAAAACATAGCCAGATGATGTAGCAAGGTATACACAACTGTTATCAGCTGTAGTTGGTTGCATAAGTCAAAATGTTCTTGATTTTGGTTAGTGTCATGAGAGCCTTTAACCTAATCTACCCTAATCCATAGGTTAGTCCCTAACCTAGAAATGATAAAGGAATGGTTGGTTGCATAAGTCAAAGTATGGCTTAATATCTAGATATTTACTTATAGGATATTTTCCTTGATTTACTCAAAAGATCAACCCTTGCCTTGCCACCAAAGTCCTTTCCTTCTCCATGAAGGAAGACAACCCCCATGCCTTGGCCATGCCTTGGCCGGCCACAACCCCCCCTAGCCATGCCAAGCCCCTATATATCACCACCCCAATTTATTTCATGTCTCTTTACAAATTCATGAACTTGAAAAACCACAAATGCTCAAACCTACATAACTTCACCATTAGTGATCCTATTGACCTCAAATCTTTTGCATTGGAACCCTAACATACCAAGGGAGCTAGGGGAGACTAGAAGTTGGAGTTTTTGAGGTTTTGGACATCACAAAGTTGAAGTGAAGCCCCCCTCTACATTGAATTTCTTGATTTCTAGCACATAGAGGTATTTTCATTTTTATCTATGTAAGTAGTGATTTTTCTTCATAAATGCATGCATGTAGGTCTACCCTAACTGTAGGACAAGTTTGGTGAAAACTAGGATCGATTTGGTGTCCGTATTGGACACATATCCTATTTCAATTTCATGTTAATACACTGATTTTGTTCACTGTTTTAGTACATGTAAACTCACTGATTTTCAAATGTTTTGATCAAAACCCTAGCCTACCTAACCCTAAACCTAACCCTAAAACACTGAGCACAAATTGGGTTGTGTCGTGTCCAAAATCTGGACACGAAGCTCTCAGTTTCACACACTGGACACAGTGCACAGTACTGTTTTTGTGTCCTGCTACCACTGTGTCATAACTCACTGGATACGACACTTGGACACGTGAAATTTGACACACACCTTGGGGCACTGACTGACAGGTCACCCCCAAAATTTGGGATGACCTCGAGTCGTGTCGGACACGGAATCGACCCTCAAAGGGTCATTCAGTACACTGTGTGCACACACGAACCCCCAACTTCGAGCGTGTCGTGTCCACTGTACACGACACGTGGACACCTCGTGGACACATGAACACGAAGCCTATACTTAGGCGAAACTTTGGACAGTCTCATGGTGTGTCGTGTCCCGTGTCGCGAACACGAGACACGGGAAAACCCTCCAACACAGTCTGAAACACGTTATTAAGGCTTCTGATACGCGTGTCGTGTCCACTCCACACGACACGTGGACACGTATCAGGGCCATGGACACGAAGCCCAACCCTAGGCGCACCTTCGGGTACGAGCACGAGGCCTGTGTCGCCTTGTGTCGTGTCCTAGACCCTTTTTAGTTTTGCACTGATACGTGTGTATCAGTGTATTCTCATTTACCCGAGTGACTTTAGACCCTCGTGGACACGCCGTGTCGTGTCGTGACACCGTGTCAGGCCATTAGGACCCTAGTCTAACCTAGGGGCTTCAATTACCAACCAATATTAGGTTGTCTTAGTTTGGTTTAGGTGTAGTTTGAGCTAACCTAAGATCGATGGTTACTGTCCCAATTTCCAGTTTCCAGTTTATTTCCAGTTTTCAAAATTGAGTTTTAAATCTATTTTTGATATGATTTATACATAGTATATATGTATTTTAGTATGTTTATATGTTGTATATGTATTTGTGTGTGTGGGTGGATTTTGAGGATTTTAGGGTATGTGTACATGTGTATATACACTGTGTATATATAAGTGTGTGTGTATGCATATATATATGTATGTATGTGTGTTAGTGTGTGTGGTGTGTGGCTGTGTTCTCTGTCCCAGTGGACAGAGAACCCCCCCCCCCCTCACTGTTCTCTCTATCTCTCTCTACCTATCTCTCTTTTCCCCCTCTCTCACTATCTATCTATCTATCTATATATATATATATGTATAGGTTATATATATATTATGGTATATATATATATATATATGTGTGTTTATATATGTATAGATATTGTATCTATATATATGCTTATGATATATAGGCATTGTATGTATATAGGCCTAGGTAGGTTATATATTGATATGTATATACATTACCTTGTATAGATATTTATATATATATTGTATAGAGAGAGATGTTATATGTAATTAGCCTATGGCCTAAGCTATTAGCCTATGGCCATTAGGGCTAATCCTAATTGACCAAATACCCATGACTTAACTAGTTTACCCCTTGTTTGACCAAGTGTTGACCAAGGTCAACCTTAGGTCAAACTTGACCTAATCAACCTAGTTTGACTTGAAACTGACCTAGAATGGACTTGGATGGGTATAGAGGGGACTAGTTGACTAAGATTGAGTAAAACCTAGACTATAGCTAGCTATTTGAGTTTGACCTATATGTGAGTGCCCTAAGTATATAAGGGTATTTGTGTGACTTGGGTTATATGGGTAGTTACATGTAGATTAAGATATGTATGGGGTTAAGTGGTATACTTAGGAGTTGTGTCATGATTTGTGTTAGCCTTAGAAATTGACTAGAAGTTAACCATTAGTCAAGATTGACCTAATTACCTTGCTGACTGGTCCTTGTTGACCAATACCTTAGTTGGTCTAAGTTTGACCTAGACTTGATCCAGATTGATCATGTTGACTAACCTTGACTTGTTTGACCTTGTTTGACTCTAATTGACTTAGTTGATTCCCTGTGACCTAGTATGACTTGAATTGACATAGTTTGATTGTAGAGTTGACCAAGTTTGACTTTGACCTAGATTGGCTTAGAGTTCATATAGATTGCATTGCAGATTTCATTTACCTTCATTTGGACATGTCATAACTGTATTACTCTATTTAGGACATTGTGACCCTGGTACAGACATCTGATATTACACTACTCTTTCCAGAGTGTCAGGCGAGTACATTCTCTGATAGTTCTTTCATTACTTGTCATTTACTGTATTTCAGTTCTAGATAGCTATATATGATTCTCTGTACAACACGATTAGTATTGCTGGATCCATTACATGCGACCTCATTTATTTAT
Source organism: Iris pallida (assembly GCA_029216955.1). Taxonomy (NCBI): domain Eukaryota; kingdom Viridiplantae; phylum Streptophyta; class Magnoliopsida; order Asparagales; family Iridaceae; genus Iris; species Iris pallida. The sequence goes on along the minus strand of JANAVB010031018.1, from coordinate 1,223,796 downwards.
GTCTGGCCTCTATATCTGGAACCACTACTGGCATCACCTTCTGGAACCACTACTGGAACCACTGGCATCACCCTACTGGAATCATTTCTGGAATCATTGGCTGGACTCATACTGGTTGTAGTGTTGGATTATGGATTCATTGTGGGCGAGAAATACTTGAGTAGACATGTGAACATACCTAAAATCTGGAACCACCTCCCTTGGAACTATTCTGGAATGCTAGCCATCCCACACTTGGCCGAGTGTGCGATGTGCCTGATTACCCCTAGCCGTTTACATGTCGATCTCAGTATTTTAAAACACACTGTTAGAGTATAGTCTGGACTTACCCTGGAATCATGGATCACAACTGGACTCATTTTACTGGACTCATCTTGTACTGGAATCATCTAGTATTGGATTATATGGACTGGACTCACACTGGATTACATTTTATACTGTCTGGACTTATACCATGTTATTCTAGTTCAGCTAGTTTACTACAGTCTTCTTTGCCATGATTTCTTCTCTTGTTAGTTACTTTACTTTCCTTGTACCCTCACTGTTTCTCTACATCTTTATCTGTATAAAACTGCCATGCTCATCTGTATAACTGTCTAAAACTGCTTTTAGTCTTTGTCATTTACTTGGGATTTCTAGATGAGATGTGCTCGTTCCTGTCCTGATTGGACCTGTTGAAAATATTACAGATGATACTCCTGACGACACATGCCCTACTTACCATGGACCTGGCGAGGGATTAGCTACCTTTGGTTCCGACTCTCAGGAGTGATTCAGGAGTTTAGCTAGTAGACTTACTTAGCTTTCATGTTTTGAGCTTGTTTGTATTAAACTTGAGATATCGAGTTGTATTAGAGTTTGTTTGAGATTTGTTGTTATTATTTTAGTAGTTTAATTTCTATTGTTGTTAGTTGGTATCTAGATTTCTGTGTTATCTTATCGTGCTTAGACTGTGATTGAGTATATCATATCTTTTACTTGTCCTCCCTTCGGAGTTGAGATCTTGGCTAGTACATTATATACACTGCATGAGATTAGTTAGCAACCTAGGACAACGTTCTACCCGATACTGCGGTGTAGGCTGGACGTACCCACTTCTCGTGCCCCTACACAGGGTGCGGGTCGTGACACGTTTTTAGTGGTGGCCCATGCAGGTCTCGAGTTTATGTAGTGGTATTCGAACTAGAGTATCACTACAGCCTGTGATAGGATTTGATAATAGGCTTAGAGAGAGGATACTCAATCACAACTAGGAAATTTCCAGGGATTTGAATCTACTGACTTTTGTTCAAATCTGTATAATCTATTTTCGCATTATCCTTGATACTGTCATCCTTGTACCGTTATTGACTTCCTTATTGATCTATCTTCAGGATGGTGGAGACTAGGTCACATCGCTCTGTGCCGGCAGATTCTGAGAGGTCTGCCATTTCTCGTCCAGTACAGCCTACAGCTGGGACTGTACCACTCCTTACGTCTGCTCACGTAGGAGTATCTACTTTTGGCAGTCCTCCTCCACCTATTCCGAGGACTCCCAGCTACCCCAGATATGCCTCCCCCGCAGTTTCGTCAGCCTCAGTTTCAGCCAGATATCAGCAGCAGCAGCAGTACCAGCAGGAGTACCAGCAGCAGATGCCATCTGGACTTGTGGATGCTGCACAGATGTTTACATATTTCCAGCAGTTCCGAGTCGCAGCAGACCCAGCAGCAGCGTCAGACGACGGCATTTACCAGAGGCATAGATATGTCCATCAGCTGGCTACAGCGACGATCGAGAGGTTGGCAGCCCAGCCGCAGGAGGATTGGAACAGCCGCGACAGCAGAAGATTCCGGGCATTCAGGAGTTCAAGAAGATGCACCCCAGGGACTTCTTGGGGACTGAGGGGATTCTTTATGCGGATGACTGGATAGACACATCGAGGAGATCTTTCGACTGGCGGAGATACCAGCCGGACTCCAGGTAGAGACAGCAGCCAGCCAGATGCGGGATCTTGCCCGTACCTGGTATCAGACGGATCCGAGAGTAGGTACTCCAGGACAGGCATGGAGAGCTTTCAAGGAGCTCTTCAAGGGAAAGTTTTTCCCGGATCAGGCAGTCGGTGCTTTGGAGACCCAGTTCGAGAACCTGGTTCAGGGGAACCAGACTGTAGAGGAGTACGCCGGTGAGTTTTGCCGGTTGAGCAGATTCGTAGAGGGCCTTAGCGAGACAGCGAAGGCGAGGAGGTTCAGAAAGGGCTTGGTCAAGGAAGTCAAGTCCTTGACCAAGAGTGACAGGAGTGCCACCTTTGAGGATATTCTGGCAGGAGCGATGGCAGCTGAGGATGATCTTGAGCTGAAGCTCAAGAGGGGCCGTGATACACAGGGAGCAGGCAGCAGTGGAGGTCAGGCCAAGAGGCCTCACATTCAGCAGACACCTGTTCGAGTTCAGCATCAGCCTCGAGGACAGGATCAGAGGATACAGAGTTGTGGTATTGCAAGAAGGTAGGGCATATTTGGGAGTCTTGTAGGAGGAGGCTGAAGGTTTGTCTATTTTGTGGGTCTGCTGCCCACAAGATGATAGATTGTCCAGTTGCACCTCCTTATGAGGGTGCTAGGCCACCTGTAGCTCAGCACCAGAGGGGAGCTTTTGCGATGACGGTCGAGGAGACCGACGCTGCAGGTGACGGGTTAGCAGGTTTGTCTTTCCTGTCCTTCTTTTCCCATCTTGTTGTGTGGAATTGATTCCATTAGTACCTGTCAGGATATGCTTGTGATATGCTAGATAGCATAGTTACCCCTTTTTGAGACTGTAGAATCGTGACTAGTAGGCCTATGATTGCATGTTATCTTTGACTTTGATTGACTGGGGGTGCGACCTAGAAGGAGTACGACCATCTTAATTTCGAGGACGAAATTCTTCTAAGGAGGGTAGACTTGTAACACCCAGTTTTCTGAAATTAGGATATTTTTGAAAATTTATTATTTTTATTATTTATAAATGGTGTTTTAGTCATGATATAATTTTTGGTGATTTTTAGTTATATTAAAACTATTTCATAAGTCATGACTTATGACTTTGTGATTTTGACTAGTGTAACCTAGTGTAACCCTAGAGTTTACTTAACCTAGAACTTACCATGACCATGTGGACCTAACCATAGGCTTAGAATATCAAATTAGTGATTTTTAGCCTCAAGGGTATTTTGGTAATTTTCTAGGATTTAATTGGAATTAATTGATCTTATGAGTTTTTACTATTCATTGATTTTGGTTAGTGTCATGAGCCTTTAACCTAATCTACCCTAATCCATAGGTTAGTCCCTAACCTAGAAATGATAAAGGAATGGTTGGTTGCATAAGTCAAAGTATGGCTTAATATCTAGATATTTACTTATAGATATTTTCCTTGATTTACTCAAAAGATCAACCCCTTGCCACCAAAGTCCTTTCCTTCTCCATGAAGGAAGACAACCCCCATGCCTTGGCCATGCCTTGGCCGGCCACAACCCCCCCCCCCTAGCCATGCCAAGCCCCTATATATCACCACCCCAATTTATTTCATGTCTCTTTACAAATTCATGAACTTGAAAAACCACAAATGCTCAAACCTACATAACTTCACCATTAGTGATCCTATTGACCTCAAATCTTTTGCATTGGAACCCTAACATACCAAGGGAGCTAGGGGAGACTAGAAGTTGGAGTTTTTGAGGTTTTGGACATCACAAAGTTGAAGTGAAGCCCCCCCTACATTAAATTTCTTGATTTCTAGCACATAGAGGTATTTTCATTTTTATCTATGTAATGTAGTGATTTTTCTTCATAAATGCATGCATGTAGGTCTACCCTAACTGTAGGACAAGTTTGGTGAAAACTAGGATCGATTTGGTGTCCGTATTGGACACATATCCTATTTCAATTTCATGTTAATACACTGATTTTGTTCACTGTTTCAGTACATGTAAACTCACTGATTTTCAAATGTTTTTGATCAAAACCCTAGCCTACCTAACCCTAAACCTAACCCTAAAACACTGAGCACAAATTGGGTTGTGTCGTGTCCAAAATCTGGACACGAAGCTCTCAGTTTCACACACTGGACACAGTGCACAGTATACTGTTTTTGTGTCCTGCTACCACTGTGTCATAACTCACTGGATACGACACTTGGACACGTGAAATTTGGCACACACCTTGGGGCACTGACTGACAGGTCACCCCCAAAATTTGGGATGACCTCGAGTCGTGTCGGACACGGAATCGACCCTCAAAGGGTCATTCAGTACACTGTGTGCACACACGAACCCCCAACTTCGAGCGTGTCGTGTCCACTGTACACGACACGTGGACACCTCGTGGACACATGAACACGAAGCCTATACTTAGGCGAACACTTTGGACACAGTCTCATGGTGTGTCGTGTCCCGTGTCGCGAACACGAGACACGGGAAAACCCTCCAACACAGTCTGAAACGTTATTAAGGCTTCTGATACGCGTGTCGTGTCCACTCTACACGACACGTGGACGCGTATCAGGGCCATGGACACGAAGCCCAACCCTAGGCGCACCTTCGGGTACGAGCACGAGGCCTGTGTCGCCTTGTGTCGTGTCCTAGACCCTTTTTAGTTTTGCACTGATACGTGTGTATCAGTGTATTCTCATTTACCCGAGTGACTTTAGACCCTCGTGGACACGCCGTGTCGTGTCGTGACACCGTGTCAGGCCATTAGGACCCTAGTCTAACCTAGGGGCTTCAATTACCAACCATATTAGGTTGTCTTAGTTTGGTTTAGGTGTAGTTTGAGCTAACCTAAGATCGATGGTTACTGTCCCAATTTCCAGTTTCCAGTTTATTTCCAGTTTTCAAAATTGAGTTTTAAATCTATTTTGATATGATTTATACATAGTATATATGTATTTAGTATGTTTATATGTTGTATATGTATTGTGTGTGTGTGGGTGGATTTTGAGGATTTTAGGGTATGTGTACATGTGTATATACACATGTGTATATATAAGTGTGTGTGTATGCATATATATGTATGTATGTGTGTTAGTGTGTGTGTGTGTGGCTGTGTTCTCTGTCCCAGTGGACAGAGAACCCCCCCTCACTGTTCTCTCTATCTCTCTCTACCTATCTCTCTTTTCCCCTCTCTCACTATCTATCTATATATATATATATATATATATATATATATGTATAGGTTATATATATATGGTATATATATATATATATATATATATTATATATAGTGTTATTATATATGTATTAGATATTGTATCTATATATATGCTTATGATATATAGGCATTGTATGTATATAGGCCTAGGTAGGTTATATATTGATATGTATATACATATACCTTGTATAGATATTTATATATATATTGTATAGAGAGAGATGTTATATGTAATTAGCCTATGGCCTAAGCTATTAGCCTATGGCCATTAGGGCTAATCCTAATTGACCAAATACCCATGACTTAACTAGTTTATCCCTTGTTTGACCAAGTGTTGACCAAGGTCAACCTTAGGTCAAACTTGACCTAATCAACCTAGTTTGACTTGAAACTGACCTAGAATGGACTTGGATGGGTATAGAGGGGACTAGTTGACTAAGATTGAGTAAAACCTAGACTATTAGCTAGCTATTTGAGTTTGACCTATATGTGAGTGCCCTAAGTATATAAGGGTATTTGTGACTTGGGTTATATGGGTAGTTACATGTAGATTAAGATATGTATGGGGTTAAGTGGTATACTTAGGAGTGTCATGATTTGTGTTAGCCTTAGAAATTGACTAGAAGTTGACCATTAGTCAAGATTGACCTAATTACCTTGCTGACTGGTCCTTGTTGACCAATACCTTAGTTGGTCTAAGTTTGACCTAGACTTGATCCAGATTGATCATGTTGACTAACCTTGACTTGTTTGACCTTGTTCTCTAATTGACTTAGTTGATTCCCTGTGACCTAGTATGACTTGAATTGACATAGTTTGATTGTAGAGTTGACCAAGTTTGACTTTGACCTAGATTGGCTTAGAGTTCATATAGATTGCATTGCAGATTTCATTTACCTTCATTTTGGACATGTCATAACTGTATTACTCTATTTTAGGACATTGTGACCCTGGTACAGACATCTGATATTACACTACTCTTTCCAGAGTGTCAGGCGAGTACATTCTCTGATAGTTCTTTCATTACTTGTCATTTACTGTATTTCAGTTCTAGATAGCTATATATGATTCTCTGTACAAACACGATTAGTATTGCTGGATCCATTACATGCGACACTCATTTATTTATGTCTGGCCTCTATATCTGGAACCACTACTGGCATCACCTTCTGGAACCACTACTGGAACCACTACTGGCATCACCCTACTGGAATCATTTCTGGAATCATTGGCTGGACTCATACTGGTTGTAGTGTTGGATTATGGATTCATTGTGGGCGGGGAAATACTTGAGTAGACATGTGAACATACCTAAAATCTGGAACCACCTCCCTTGGAACTATTCTGGAATGCTAGCCATCCCACACTTGGCCGAGTGTGCGATGTGCCTGATTACCCCTAGCCGTTTACATGTCGATCTCAGTATTTTAAAACACACTGTTAGAGTATAGTCTGGACTTACCCTGGAATCATGGATCACCACTGGACTCATTTTACTGGACTCATCTTGTACTGGAATCATCTAGTATTGGATTATATGGACTGGACTCACACTGGGATTACATTTTATACTGTCTGGACTTATACCATGTTATTCTAGTTCAGCTAGTTTACTACAGTCTTCTTTGCCATGATTTCTTCTCTTGTTAGTTACTTTACTTTCCTTGTACCCTCACTGTTTCTCTACATCTTTATCTGTATAAACTGCCATGCTCATCTGTATAACTGTCTAAAAATTGCTTTATAGTCTTGTCATTTACTTGGGATTTCTAGATGAGATGTGCTCGTTCCTGTCCTGATTGGACCTGTTGAAAATATTACAGATGATACTCCTGACGACACATGCCCTACTTACCATGGATCTGGCGAGGGATTAGCTACCTTTTGTTCCGACTCTCAGGAGTGATTCAGGAGTTTAGCTAGTAGACTTACTTAGCTTTCATGTTTTGAGCTTGTTTGTATTAAACTTGAGATATCGAGTTGTATTAGAGTTTGTTTGAGATATTGTTGTTATTATTTTAGTAGTTTAAATTTCTGTTGTTGTTAGTTGGTATCTAGATTTCTGTGTTATCTTATCGTGCTTAGACTGTGATTGAGTATATCATATCTTTTATGTCCTCCCTTCGAAATTGAGATCTTGGCTAGTACATTATATACACTGCATGAGATTAGTTAGCAACCTAGGACAGCGTTCTACCGCCGATACTGCGGTGTAGCTGGACGTACCCACTTCGCGTGCCCCTACACAGGATGCGGGTCGTGACAGTGACAAGGCAGAAAGTCACTAGTATTCAGTGGGGTCGAGTCTACAACTTTCAGGATTTAATTCAGTCATACTGGACATCCATAAACCAATCAAGACACATGACACGTTCTACACAACCATACGTATTAAATATTAACATGCCAAGATTATCGAGTTCATGCAAAAAGACGTAAGGATATAATAGGAGAATTATCATGCCAACATAAAGCAAATAAATTATAGAGTAATAGGAACACCAAGGTTAGATTATGCCAGGCTGATCTATGCCATGACTAGTCTACGCCCAAGCTTTATGCTCAGGCAATAATACGCGCGTAAAAGCCTGCCTGCGTAAAAGCCTGTCTGCGTATAACTTAGAAGAGTACGCGTAAAACATAAAGTTACGCGTAAAGGAAATACACTCAATAAAGGAACAAGGTTGAGCGTAAAACTCGTTTACGCCGAGCCAAGGATGTTGGAGTGGGTGGGGTTTCCAACCTATGTGGAGAAGACCCCGGAGTGCGACGAGCACCGTCCGATGTCGGAGAAGCTCGGGAAGTAGGCGACGGAGTTGCTGCTGCTGCTGCTGGAGAGCTGCTGGAAGCAGGGGATCCGAGTTCGGGCCGAACTCGGTCCAGGCCGAGTTCTGGCCGAACTCGGTCTGGCCGTTCCAGGGTTTGGCCAGTAGGTGCTGGTTGCCCCAACAGAGTTTCTGGCCGAACTCTGTGTCGTCGGGGGCTGAAGCAGGATTCTGGATGAGTTTCATCATTGGATCTAATCCAACGGTCCAGGTTGGCTGCGGGATTAGGGAGTTATATTGGGATTTCCAACCCTAATTCATAGTGAGCAACGCATTGGACAACACAAGTTTGAGAGCGGAAGGAGGCAAGAGTGCCATTACAACTTCGGAGAAGAAGACGGAGGATTGAAGGTCGCTGTTCGAAGGAGATCGTGTTCGGGTAATCTCTACTCGTCGTTCTCGCTCTTCGTAGCCTTATAATCATTGTTCTTATCTGAGTGTTGTGGGGATCCGATTTGGATCGGGGGAGGAGTTTGTAGGGGTGTAATTCTTCTATTCCATTAGTGGAGGCTTCTCAGGGTTGGACTTCGATCGTCCCGTGGTTTTCCCGCAAGGGTTTTCCACGTCAAAAATTCTCTGTGTCTGCGTGGATTGTTTTGTGTTTGTTTTTGGGTTCGTGCGTTGTATTGCTCGGTCCTCTGCAGGTACTCTCGGTTTGGGGAAGGTTTCCGCGTTTCTTTCCCAACAGAGTGGTATCAGAGCTTTGGGTTCAAAGGGTGTCAGGAGTTGACAGAGGAACCAGAGAGGAGAGATGGACGCGAAGCCGTGCGCATGGTGAACCTTAATGGCACAAACTATCATTATTGGCGGAGCAAGATGAAGGATTTGCTGTTCGTCAAGAAGCGGCATCTGCCGTATTTGCATCAGAAGCCCAGTGATAAATCCGAGGAGGACTGGACATTCGAGCACATGCAGGTGTGTGGGTACATAAGGCAGTTTGTGATGAGAAACGTGTACAATCATGTTGCCAATATTGAGCACGCGAAGACGTTGTGGGATAAGCTGGAATCCTTGTATACGAAGAAGACCGGGAAACAAGTTGTTCCTGATCCGAACGATGATGGGTCTGCGGTACAAGGATGGGGCGTCTATTACGGATCACTTGAGTGATTTCCAGGACGTGGTTGACCAGCTATCTTCATGGGAGTCAAGTTCGACGACGAAGTTCAGGGACTGTGGCTGCTGTGTACATTGCCAGACTCGTGGAGACCGTACGAGTATCTATGATCGCTTCTGCTCCAGAGGGCGTGGTCAGTCTGGAGTTTGCCAAGAGCGGGGTGTTGAATGAAGAGATGCGGAGACGTTCTCAGGGCACTTCATCCACATCCCACCACTCAGAGGCACTTGTTTCAGAGAGCCGCGGAAGGGGCAAAAGCAGGGGTCCAGGTGGTGGCAGAGACAAGAGCAGAGGGAAGTCCAAGGGTCGTTACAAGGACTCAGAGTGTTACCATTGCGGTAAGAAGGGCCATATCAAGCAAAATTATTTCGCTTGGAAGAGAGAGAAGAAGGGCGACAAGGGGAAGCAAGAAGAGAACACTACAGCGGCGGCCTCGGTGAATGGAGGCGATGTGATCGTCGTAGGTGATGAGGTCATTACTAACCTCGCCTGCAACGACAATTCTTGGCTGGTGGACTCAGGGGCTTCAGCACATGTATCTCACAATAGGGCACTGTTTGCCACTTACACGACAGGCGACTGCGGCGTGTTGAAGATGGGCAACGGAGATGTGTCGAAGGCGGTTGCCGTTGGAGATGTGCATTTTGAGAACGAAGACGGGTGCGGTTCTTGTTCTCAGGATGTTCGTCATGTCCCTGATATCCGTTTCAATCTGGTGTCGGTTGGAAGGTTGGATGACGAGGGATTCTTCAGTCTCTTCGGGAACAGTCAGTGGAAGCTTTCCAGAGGTTCGATAGTGATTGCCAGAGGAAGCAAGAAGTCCGGTCTCTACTATAGGAGGGGAGCGCAGAGGGGGCACAGGAGGTGAATGCAGTCAGTGATGCGTCTACCGAGTTATGGCACAGGCGGCTCGGCCATATCAGCGAGAAGGGATGAGCTATGGTGAACAGGAAAGTGATTCCGGGGCTCAAGTCTACAAAGTTGGAGAAGTGCACGCACTGTTAGCTGGAAAGCAAAATAGGGTGTCTTTCCAAAGTCACCCAAGTTCGAGGAAGCCGGCGTTGCTCGAGTTGATTCACTCGGATGTCTGCAGTCCTATGAAGGAAAATCTCTTGGTGGTGCTTCTTACTTTGTGACTTTATTGATGACTGTTCCAGGAAGGTTTGGGTCTATGCCTTAAAGACCAAGGATCAGGTGCTGCCTACTTTCAAGGAGTTTCAGGCCTCTGTTGAAAGGGAGACGGGCAAGAAGTTGTTGTGTGTTCGGTCCGACAATGGCGGCGAATACATCGGTCCCTTTGATGCGTATTGCAGAGAGCAAGGGATACGACACCAGAAGACTCCGCCAAAGACACCTCAGCTCTATGGTGTAGCGGAGCGCATGAACAGGACACTGATGGAGAGGGTGCGGTGTTTGCTGTCAGAAGCAAATTTGCCGGGCAGTTATTGGGGTGAGGCTCTTCTCACAGCTGCTTATATATTAATTTGTCTCCTAGTGCTCCTTTGCAGGGTGATGTGCCTGATAAGTATGGTACGGCAAAGAGCCGTCATACAATCACCTGCGGGCGTTTGGTTGTAAAGCCTTCGTGCATGTACCGAAGGACGAAAGGACCAAACTTGAGCCGAAGACGAGGCGATGCGTCTTTGTCGGCTACGGTCGGGATGAGTTTGGCTATAGACTCTACGATCCAGTGGAAGAAAAGCTCTACAGAAGCAGGGACGTGGTGTTCATCGAGGATCAGACCATGACCAACACTCAGGATTCCGAGACGCCTTCTGAGGTTGAGGAATTGCCTGAGTTAGAGTCATTTCGCTTCGAGCAGTTTCCAGAGGACATCGCAGAGGATCCAGTTAGGGGGGGGGCGGTACATGGAGTTGCTCCCAACCTTGATCATCAGCCTGCTGATGGTGGTCAGGGTGTCCCTCGGAGGATGAGCATGCCGGAGAGGTAGTTCCTGAAGGGGCGGAGGCTGTCGGTATACAGCAACCAGTGGCTCCACTGAGAAGGAGTGACAGGGATCGTCGACCATCTACGAGATACTCACCGGATGAGTATGTGCTATTGACTGACGGGGGGGAGCCCGAAAGTTTCGCAGAGGCTATGGAAGACGAACACAGGCAGGAGTGGATGGTGGCTATGCAGGAGGAGATGAGTTCCTTGCACAAATTCCACTTATGATCTGGTGCGGTTGCCAAAGGACAAGAAGGCTTTGAAGAATCGATGGGTGTTCAGAGTGAAGCAGACGGAAGATGCTACTCGCCCTCGATACAAAGCGAGGCTGGTAGTCAAGGGCTACGGTCAGCGGAAAGGCGTGGATTATGATGAGATCTTTTCGCCTGTCGTCAAGCTTTCGTCTATCCGGGTGGTGCTAGCATTAGCAGCCAGTTTCGACTTGGAGGCGAGCAGATGGACGTGAAGACGGCATTCCTCCACGGTGATCTTGAGGAGGAGTTGTATATGGAGCAGCCAGAGGGATTCTGTGAGAAGGGCAAGTCACATTTGGTCTGCCGGTTGAGGAAGAGCTTGTATGGTCTGAAGCAGGCTCCGAGGCAGTGGTACAGGAAGTTCGAGTCGTTTATGGGGGAGCATGGTTATGCACGGACGACGTCGGATCATTGTGCATTTGTGAGGTATTTTGCCGATGATGATTTTATCATCTTATTGCTCTATGTTGATGATATGCTATTAGTGGGTCGGAATGCCACTAGGATAGCGGAGTTGAAGCGCCAGCTGGGCGCGGCCTTCTCTATGAAGGATTTGGGCGCAGCGAAGACTATTCTTGGGATGGAGATCAGCCGAGAGAGAGAGTCCAAGCTGCTACACTTGTCCCAAAAGAAGTACATCACCGGTACTTCAGCGTTTCGGGATGGACGGGTCGAAGAAAGTGAGTTCCCCCCTCGCGGCTCACTTTAAGCTCACTAAGGAACAGTGTCCATCTACCGAGGACGAAAAGGAAGATATGGAGCGGGTTCCATATGCCTCAGCTGTGGGAAGCCTGATGTATGCTATGGTGTGTACGAGGCCAGATATTGCTCATGCAGTTGGTACGGTTAGCAGGTATCTTTCAAATCTTGGAAGGGTACATTGGAGTGCGGTCAAGTGGATTCTACGTTATCTTCAGGGCACTGCTGGTTGGAGACTTCCTTTGGTGGTGACGAGCCGAAGCTGGTTGGGTATACCGATGCTGATATGGCTGGAGATGTAGACACGAGGCGATCGACTTCGGGCTACGTGATGATGTTTGGGGAGGAGCAGTATCGTGGCAGTCGCGGTTGCAGAAGTGTGTGCCTTGTCGACGACAGAGGTAGAGTACATTGCGGTGACGGAGGCTTGCAAGGAGCTGTTGTGGATGAAAAAGCTGCTACAGGAAATGGGACTGAAGCAAGAGCAGTATACTTTGCTTTGCGACAGTCAGAGTACGATCCACCTTGTGAAGAATCAGACGTTTCATAGCCGGTCCAAGCACATCGAGACCCGGTATCATTGGATACGGGATGTGGTTGAGAAGAAGGACGCGGAGCTTGAGAAGGTGCATACAGATGACAACGGAGCTGATATGTTCACGAAGATTCTACCAAGGGAAAGTTTGAGTACTGTAGGCAGGTCGTCGGGATGACGACATCCTCCCCATAGTTGTGAAGGGGGAGATTTGTTAGAGTGGGTGGGGTTCCCAACCTATGTGGAGAAGACCCTGGAGTGCGACGAGCGCCGTCCGATGTCGGAAAAGCTCGGAAAGTAGGCGATGGAGTTGCTGCTTGCTGCTGCTGGAGCTGCTGGAAGCAGGGGATCCGAGTTTGGGCCGAACTCGGTCCCAGGCCGAGTTCTGGCCGAACTCGGTCTGGCCGTTCCAGGGTTTGGCCAGTAGGTGCTGGTTGCCCCACACAGAGTTCTGGCCGAACTCTGTGTCGTCGGGGGCTGAAGCGGGATTCTGGATGAGTTTTCATCATTGGATCTAATCCAACGGTCCAGGTTGGCTGCGGGATTATGGAGTTATATTGGGATTTTCCAACCCTAATTCATAGTGAGCAACGCATTGGACAACACAAGTTTGAGAGAGGAAGGAGGCAAGAGTGCCATTACAACTTCGGAGAAGAAGACGGAGGATTGAAGGTCGCTGTTCGAAGGAGATCGTGTTCGGGTAATCTCTACTCGTCGTTCTCGCTCTTCGTAGCCTTGTAATCATTGTTCTTATCTCTGAGTGTTGTGGGGATCCGATTTGGATCGGGAGGAGTTTGTAGAGGGTGTAATTCTTCTATTCCATTAGTGGAGGCTTCTCAGGGTTGGACTCCGATCGTCCCGTGGTTTTTCCCGCAAGGGTTTTCCACGTCAAAAATTCTCTGTGTCTGCGTGGATTGTTTTGTGTGTTTGTTTTTGGGTTCGTGCGTTGTATTGCTCGGTCCTCTCGCAGGTACTCTCCGATTTGGGGAAAGGTTTCCGCGTTTCTTTCCCAACAAAGGAGTGCGCGTAAAAAGAGCTACGTGTAAAAAGATTTAGAGTTTACGCATGAGACACTGTGCGCTTAAAACAAAGATTACGCCAAGTCAAGTAGACTGCGTAAAACAGTTTTACGCTGACATGAGTGATCGTGGGCGTAAAGCTCGGCACTACGCGGACACGTATAACGTGGGCGTAAAACTGAATATTACGCTAACACGTAACAACGTGGGCGTGAAGGGCTGATGTTACGCGAGCATGTATAACGTGAGCGTAAAACATCTCCCGAACTCCAAATCCCATGGAACCTTCGTTCCAAGCCAGAAATGAGGTTTCCATGGTTCAGAATGGCGTATAACACCACCTCAACAAAACTGGAATGAACAAAACTTGAAAGTAAGGAAGTTTGATAGATCAAAACCACTAAAAATCTGAAAATAACAATTTCTAGATCTACGAAAAATAAGACTTCAAAATGCAAAATGCCAAGTTCTAAACTCTCTTAAAATTACGAGAGGAAGATAAGTGAACCATAAAAATGGGTTCTCATTGTGGAAGCAAGGTGTACTTGCCTATGGGTTTGGTAGGTGGAGAGAGTTATGAGGAAGAAGAAGAAGAGTAATGGTGAAGGAGAGAAAGGGTTTGGGGGCTTTAAATGGGGGTGTTGGGTTCGGTTCATGATGAACCACTAAGAACCCAAAAATAAACCAACTTAGGCCGAACCTAAAACAAAGCTAAAGCAGAGAATAAAAGCAGAAAGTAAAATGCAGAAAATTAATTATCGTGAAATTAAAGGAATTAAAATACAGAACAATACATGATAAATATTAAATAAATATATTTAAGCAGTACATGCATTTAAAATACGTATTTTGGGAACGGAAAGTGACATTTTTTCTTCACATTTGGACGGATTTGATTTTCTTAGGTTAAGAAAAAAAAAAAAACTAATCCATCCACTTTTCGTTCCATCCATTTATTGGTATTCATCATTCCTTCCTTCTAACGATAGCATTTACTTTAATAGGACTAGTAATCGGACACACGCGTTACGTTTATTTTATATATATATATATATATATATATATATATAATATATATATATATATAAAAGGATGGTTGTACATTTTTTTATAAAAATATATACAATAATCTTATCCTAATTTTAAATTATTATCTTTCAAATTTAATCTCATCCAAATATAATTTTTTAAATTTAATATGTGAATATATTATTTGAAGAAGGCATCCCATCACTGCCTGTCCAAAACTTTAGTAGGGATATCATCAATTATTTTTGTCATATACTTTCTTATCTAAAAGTTAATAATTATGTAAGGATAATATTGTTATTTACACATCCATAATCTAAAACCACCCCCCTATCTAAAGTCTGTGTTATCTTCCTATCTTCGTGTGGTTACCTTCTCATTTTCTCTTTTCTCTTAATAAATATTTTAGGATAATAGAGAAAACAACAAATTTTCTGTGCCAATAAACAATGAAAAATTCGAGATGCGAAGATATATGGCGTCGGTTCTTTGAAAGTTTCATTTTCAGATTCAAATGTGTTATCTTTTTCATGTTTCTACTGTAATACTTTTTTGGCTTTTTTAATCCATATTTTTATGTTCTCTATTGGGATATTTGTTATTTTGTATTTTTTTTAGTGATGTTTTTGAAGAGCAAGAATAAAATTCTTAAAAAAAGTTGTCTTTTAGAGGAACCTGTGTTGCTTCTACGAATATGAGGACATGTATGTATACAATGAAAAAATTGTTATGTTGTCAAAATTTTGTGTTTGTTAGGTAAATAAAAGGTGGGTTTTTTTTTTCTTTCTATATTTGTTGGTCATTGATGGGTTTGTGGAGCAAAATTAAAAAAAAATCCATAATTAGTGAATATTTTATGTGAATCATTTGTGAGTTTTCTATAATTTCTTATTTATGTTTAAAGTTTATTTTTCGGATTCAAAGTTGTTATCTTTTTCAGAATTTCTGATTAGCGGTTTGGCTTTTTTTAATTTTAATTTTTATTCTTTTTATTGGTATATTTGTTACTTTGTATATTTTTATTGATGTTTATGAAGAGGAACATAATTCGAAAAAAGAAGTTGTACTTTTGAGAAAGTTGTGTTCTTTCTAGGAAACTGAGAACATGTATGTATACATAGAAAAAAAAATAATTGGAGTTACTTTGTCATAATTTTGTGTTTGTTAGATAAATAATTTTTTTGGGTGGTTTTTTTCCCTATAATTTTTGGTTATTGATGGATTTGTGGAGCAAAAATATAAAATTCATAATTAATGAGTAATTTATGAAGATTATTGTTGGGTTTTCTATAAAAACCAAAAAAAAACCAACTCAATCAAAAAAACCAAAAAAATTCACCCAATAAACCAAACAAACAGATAAACCAATAAAACAATAAACCAATTCCACCCAACTCCAACCAACGCTCAATTTCAGCCAGAATGTCTGACGGAAATTGAGCATGCTCGTTTTCCGCCAGACGGTTTGACTGAACGTATCGTTATATGTATTTTGTGAAAGTTTTTATCTTCCAGCAAATATTTAATAAATTTTTACCTCTGCAGCAAATTTTATGTTATATATTTTACTAAGAAACATTTTTGTTGAATTAATTTATTACTAGAAAAAATTTAATGGAAAAAAATTCCACAAAATTAATTTGAGTGTTTGATTAACGTTATTTTCCATAAAAATGGTTAGCTTCCATAGAAATTGATATTTTCCAATGGACTAGACCAATTTTTTTTCACTATTCTGGAAAAAAATAATTTTTAAAAATTAATTAAATACAAAATATATGTTATCAAACACTAAAATTGATAAAAAAATTATAATATAAATATTTATATGAGAAAAGTTATTATTTTTTTATTTTTTTATTTTTATATCTACTTCGTTCGGGTCCATGGTACCGCAATCCAGCCAGTCCGAATGGAAGGTCAAGTTCGAAACTGTGACCATCCAGCCGTCCAGCGTCGGATGGGTGCTCGAACTCGTAACCTCCCACGAGCAATGTTGTAAAACCGGACCGGACCGACGGTTGGACCGGGTCCAACCGGTTTAAGCCAAAAAATCGGTCCGGTTCGACTAAAACCGGATCTTTTAAAGAACCGTCGGTTTTTTGTCAAAATCGGGTTCAACCGGTGAACCGGCCAATTTTGGTTATTTTTTCATTGTAAAAAAATTCAAAATAAATTATTATGAGAAATTTGGCCATTTGATTCTTTATTTGGTTTTAATCGACCTTATAGTTGTAAAATTAAACCGAACTAACATACTTATGATCAAATCAAACTAAACCAAGAAGTAAATATGTATATTTTACCTATTTGAACCAAACTAAACCAAGTCTATTGAACTCCAATTGAACCCGGTTGAACCACGGTTGAACCTCGGTCCGACCTATACCAAAAAATTTCGGTTCGATCATCGGTCCGGTTTTTAAAACATTGCCCACGAGTAAGCAATTCCCTAACACTGTTAGGAGCTTTGGACGAAAGAAAAGCTCAATCAAGCGCAGCCAAGATTAAATGGAAGCTGCTGCTAGGCCTGCTTGCGGGCTGGTCCACAGCCAGTTGGCGGCCCTCCATTGACAGAGCAACCGGCTGGAATCCATGCCTATAGGGAGGACCAATGGACGCAGCCAGCTGGCGTGCGGGCCAGATATCATTTCCCATATTAAATAGCACCGGTCCGTAAAAGAGTGCAGCAGCAGCAGAGACCTTGTAGAGGAGAGGAGGGGGGCCCTCTTTGTTTCCGTTTGTGGAAAGAACATAAACGATCCGGTGGGCCTGAACAACCTCCCTCCCCAACAACCCACCCCCACACCGCCCCACCCTATACCCCAACCGACTCCCCCTCCTGTATATACAACCTAGGGTTTCATTCCTTTCGCATTTCTGGCAAAGATTCATCTCCTTAAAAAACAACAAATAACAAAATATCCCTCATTCTTCACCGGCACCTGAAGCAAGTCCACATTTCCTTCTGGTAAATTTTCCATTCACTCCAAGAAATCATTCATTCACAATAATCGTTGTGACGTTGTTGTTGTATGGATTTTTTTGTTGTTGTTGTACATTTTGTGTTTGTAAGTGTTTGGTGGAGCTATTTTGGTCACAGGTGGAAATTTTAGTAGTGCTACAGTATGGGATTCTTCGTTGTTGGTGCTTGGATTTGTGAAGTTTTTTAGACCATTGTAGGTGTTAGGGGCAGTGCTCAGTGTGTTTGATGAAGTCATTTTTGTTATAGCGAAACACACAAATTATATATTATATATCTTATAGATATATATAATATATATATATATATAATAATTATTATATATTATATATATATATAATATATATATATATATATATATATATATATAATTATTATATATATATATATAATATATATATTATATATATATATATATAATTAATATTATTATTATTATATATATATTATATATATATATATATATATATATATATAATATATATATATATATATATATAATATAATAATATTATTATTATTATTATTATATTATATATATAATATATATAATAATAATAATAATAATAATAATTATTATTATTATATATATAATAATATATATAAATAATAATAATAATAATAATTATTTTATTATATATATATATATAAATATATTATATATATAGTGACTGAAGTATGAAAATGGAGCCATATGGTAAATTATAGATGGGTTTTGTTAACATGTGCCCTTAGGTTTAAAACATTGATAAATGTACATTTTATATGAGTACTATCACCAGCATGGGCGGACCCAGGCTTGGGGTGGGGTGGGCTGGAGCCCACCAAAAAAAAAAAATACATTTTTTTCTTCCTTATATATATATATATTTGATTTTTTTATATTGATTAATCTACTTTCAGCCCACCCAAATATTTTTAGTCCATCCCAGTTATATTTTCTGGATCCGCCTCTACTCACCAGCACATTTATCAATGCATATTTTACAATATATCAATACACATTTTAAGTGAAAGGTGCAATAATAAATGTGCTGGTGTTTCCACCTATGAAAAATACACATGTTAGCATAACCTTGATTGTATTGTTGTGTTGTTCCGGAGGGAATTAATGATTCCGCGCTTGTCAAGGCTCTCAAGGTCTTGTTGTGTGTATCGGTTTATTAGATTTGGTTCCATACATGCTAGGAAGTATTCTAAATTGTGACTTGTTTGTCACAGTGGAGTTTGGAGAGAAGAGAAGGAGAAGAGAAAATATGAGAAAAGAGATTGCAAGGGCTTGAAACTCTTAGGTTCAAGGTAGTCAAGGCGCACTTGAGGCGCAAAGGGTCCATATCGTTCGGGGCGCAAGGTGCACTTAAGGCGCGCGTCTGAGCGAAGCGAGACGCAAAAAAACACACACACACACACACACACACACACACACACACACATATATATATGTCAGATTTCTACATTGATAAACATGTGTTTGGCGCTCCCAAGCGAAGCGAGGCGCAATAAATAAATAAATATGTATAAAATTCACATTAGATTTTTGCATTGGTAAACATGTGTGCTTCCAATTTGTCACGCCCTGATCCCGTAGAGTCCTTTCGTACTTGCTTGGGCGTGATGCCGTGCAAGCCTAAGTTGCGCTTGCACAAAGCCAAGACCTGTAACAAGACAAGATAGACAAGGTTGACAATACACAACGGAATATATTGCAGATATATGAATTGAAGGCAATGGTAACAAGAAACAATTCTCTTTATTGATTTCATTTGAACAGACTACAAGCTCTCATTTCTCTTTGATACAATGTTTACATTCTCTCAGAAACTTTACAGATTACAATGATCCCGTTCCCATATATTATATCCCTTTATATATAAAACCAACTCTTGCAATAGATGTCCATCTCTTGGCATCTCTTCGAATTTCTGGCTCCTGAGGATGAGGCTCGGGCTATCGCTTCAGACTATCCTTCTCGATGCATCTTGCACCTGTACGGAGACTGATGGTGGGTCAGTATATCAGCATACTGGTGAATTATGAACAAATAGCTACATTTGTCTGAAACGATCACTGTTCATTTAGTGAAAAAACGTTTCTTGTGATGTGATCTTGCTACTTTTACCTATGTTCATTTCATGCATACAGAGTTAGTTTACATCTCTTTTGAAAACATCTTTGAAAAGCCACAATTCATTTCATATCATTTAATCTCAAGCATACAAGGGGATTGTTCATTTCAAGCACGATGACTATTCATTTCATATGCAGTGCGCATCGTGTTTCATGAACCATATCATTTCATTAGGGACATTAGCATTAGCATTCTTTTCTCTTATTCAAGACATTCTTAGGCAGATTACAAGCATGATTATCATAACTTCTTTAGACGAAACATAGCAATTCTTGGCAACAATTTATTCTTTAAGCAACTCATGTTCAAGAAACTTAGCAACAAATGTATTACTTTTTCAGTGATTCTTACCATAGCCAACGGTCCATCCCTGCATAAGACAAGGATTAGCATAAACATAACATAATCAATATTCTTATTTCCTGTTCGTCTCTGCATCGTTAGCTCTTAGAAAAATCGTTATCGACACATACAGACTCGATTGACAGCTGTGACTCTCTGGTTCAGCTCTGCACCAATCAACACTTATCTATATGATGGTCCATGGAAAATTCCATAATTAGCCGCTGTGACTCTTTGGTTCAGCTCGTCGCTAAGGACTCAGATATCGGCTACCCTTTTAACACGAGCTCTCTTTTACCTCAAGGTGCTCTTAATCTCTCCTAGGTCGAGTGGTTCCAGGCGCCCCCAGATACCACCCGAGAGACAAATTTTACTTGTGCACAAGTTGTCCAAGACCAATGCATATGCTCTAGCAGTTCTATCAGATGTAACGGATTTGATCAGATTTTTTAAATATACGACACGTTCATTTCTGTCACGCCCCAGTACCGGAATACGGGGACGGACGTAGGCCAGCTACACCGTATAAGGTATAAAAACGTTATACGGCGATCGTGGCTGTCAATCTTGTTGGGTATCCTAGCATGCAAGCAGTCTAAGGCCTAAATCTGATCTCATATCCACAGGCAATAATCCATGAAATAACTACAAGAGAGACAATCATATGAAAGGCAGAAAATACTCATATGATAATCAGAGACTCTACAATAAGAAATAATGTAGACAAGAGTACCTTCCCACACAGTTCCCTCATGGGCAGGAACTGAAGCACGTCCCTTAAGTCAAGTCTGGAAGATCCACAGGGTCGGTCACAGGCAATCTGGGAACAATCCAGGGTTGGTCAGGCCAACCGTAGCAAGTACCAGAAAGGAAGGCTCGAGGACGGACGAAGAAAACCAGCAGGATATAATATATGACAGGAATAACATGTATAAACAGTAGTAATGAGGGTAAAGGATCGTGCGGTACCAACGCACGATTACAGAATATAAGGCAGCAATCCAACAACTAATACGTAAGTAACCAACAATCATCACAGTCATCCTAACATCCACTAATACTTGCATCGCCAACTGGAACTCGTAGTCTGTCATCGGAACAGTAACCCACCCCTACATCAAACAAGAACATGGGAATGAATTACCGCACCGGGACAACGTTACGTGCCAGCCAGCTTAGCAAGCAACAAGCCATACAATTTAGGTGAATAAGCGGCCAATCAAATGTCTACGGCTGTCTATGTGGAGGTTGGGTTACCCCAACAATGCAATATAGGAATCCTCAGATCGTGTCGTCCCAGCAGGGTTAGCGGGGCCAAGTATATCAAGACTAGATGAGCGCCAGTCCCTCGTAAGACCACCGGGCTTTGCATGTCACCACCGGTTCCTCGTAAGGCCACCGTGCCGAGCATGCCATGTATATAATGTATAGTACATAAAGTAGCCGGATATTGCCATCCACTAGTACGAATGGTAACAATATCCGTGGCGGCCAGCCTGCAGGTCATGACTAATGTCTGGGATAAGGCTGGTAATGCACGATCTCGGGATTCCGTTCCTCCCCCCCAAATGCTTCTACCAGTTTAAGTTACCTAGATTATCCATATAGTTATCCGGGATCACATGCCGTGGTCACATGATCACCCTCCTAGATGTCGTACCTCAGTACGGGAACGCTAAGTAAGAATCAACCTCGGCACCTGTAGTCCCAGTTGTGATTCATCCTTAGTGTTATGCAACAAGCAAGCAAGCAATCCTGACCACGCTAAGACTAAAGGCCAACTACCAAGGTACCCGTGCAGGTAATCATATAATATAGCTAGAATATCAAGATGGCATCGCAATGCCATATAATCATGGAAGTAGCACCTCAAGGTGCCAATAGACAAGGGGCACCGCAGTGCAAGGTCAGGGCCAGTACCTCAAAGGGTAACTGGACTTATAGCACGGATAAAAGTAGTCAGGTCTGGGACAAGGACAAATCTGTCAGTCACAAGAAGTCATCTGCCCATATCGTGGCATGGATATCAGGTCAAGTACAAGATCAGAACCTCTACTACAATATCATCTCAAACATATATGGGAGCCTACAGCTCCAATCATCAAGTCGGTCCATCCACCAGATCAATCTAGCAAGAGTCTCCCATCCATGATGGAGTGAATATCACGTCAATAAGGACAACCACCAAATACCAAGCTCATCTCCATAACTATGCTAGGCCCTCTGGCTCACAAGAATCCTCTGAATCGATGATCACAAGCTATCAGCAAATAAGTCTCACCACCACCAAGATATAGCAAACAAACCAGGTTTTGGGCGCTTGGGAAGTCGAGTAAAAATCATATAATAATACCCTCGATATTCTCCTCGTTCCGCGAAGCACTCGAACAATTAATCAAAATCCAGGAACCCACATATCTGATCAAAATCGAACATCATCTAAAGGAATCGACAGCACTATCCAAGTATCCACGGGAGTCTACCAACTGAACATCCCGAGATCATACTTCATATATTACTCAATCCTCATACATATCCAAGGTCACAATCCCGATACATAGGACAACTGTCAGCCCTATCTAGCTGGACTAGGATAACTCCTAGAATGAATAATCAGGGGACAAAAAATATAATTAAATGCCGCCGGAAAAGTGGCAAGGATTGCGTGAACCACTCTGGAGCAGATCTACAACCCTTAAACCAAACAAGGACCAGGGTTGCAGACCGTCTCCTGAGTAGAACCGCTCTCCTTACGCTATCCGACGGACAAGACAGGTCAAGACGCTAGGCGACTAATCTAGTCGGGAGTCTACCTAGCAGGCAATGGGATCAGGTAAACTATGCCAAGGTGATCATGCATGAATCCAGTCCAGCAAGCCAAAGGAATGGTTCTGCCTAATCCTTCGAACCAAATTCCCAACTGAAAATTCTGGAAAAATTCGGCAGTCTCCTTTGTATTCTGGACGGGAGCACCCTACGAATTGGGGCTAAAACCACTCGGCGCAACCCGCCGCAGAATCGCAGAATCACAGGCTGAGAACACTAAGTCTCAGCTACCAGCAGCACTACGATGCGTACTGGGAACAAATCGATAGCCGAGAACACTAAGTCTCGGCCTCCAGCAGCACTACGATGCGTGCTGGAAACCAATCGAACCCGAGACCACTAAGTCCCGGCCTCCAGCAGCACTACGATGCGTACTGGACGCCAAGCCAACACATATAACAAGAAATCGCCTCGCAGGGCGCATCACAGCACATGTCTATAGTTCTAACCCAAGCACAATCACAGCCACATGAATAGTTAGCCAGAGCCGTTACCCGACCGCGAGTCGGACACGGGGCATACGGGGATAATCCGTACAAGTGAGTCGTGCTCGTGTCCTCGGAGGTGTGGATGATCCATCCGAGTTGTCCGATACGGTCTATCCCGGTATCGGACCAAGCTATCCTAAGTTATCATCATAGCAGTTCTACTACTAGGCTACACTAATCATGGTTATACAATTTACAAGTACAAACTAATTAAATGCAATAAAATCCAGGAGAGAGGGCAAGAGCCGTCGATGAGCAAGGGATACTTGCCTAGAGGGCTCGGCTAGGTAAGCAAGTCTTCGGCAATCATGATCCAAGCTTGCACGCCAATCGAGGTCCTCGAAACACACAATAAACAATCATTAGAATTAAATAATAAATAATAACAGGAAGCACGGAGGATAGAAGGAGGCTATACCGTGCGGGTCCCGCAAGCAGCGCAGAGATCTGGCACGAAAACCGAGGCACGCGGATTGATATAGACACGCAAACCGAGACGTGCACGCATATCGAGTCGCGCACGAGAATCGAGATGACTCGAGGATCGAGATGAACAGGAGACAACGTGTATGTAAATCGAGACGTGCACGTAGATCGAGGAAATCACGAATATCGAGATGGCACACGAATCATTGCGACACGCAAATCGAGGCATGTACGCAAATCGAGACGGAGCGAGATTCAAGGAAGCACACAAATCAATGCGGCATACAAGTCGACGCATGCACGCAAATCGATGCGGTGCGGAGTCCAAGGTGATACACAAACCAAGGCGGCACGTAAATCCGTACGTGCACGCAAATCGAGATGGCACAAAGTCCAAGGTGACAGACAAATCAGAGCGAGCACGCAAATCGGTACGTGCACGTAAATCGAGGCGGCACGGGTCACGAGATAGTCACAAAGGCGGAGATACGAAAATCGAGGTGGTGCACAAATCGAGATGGCACGGTGCCCGAGGCAGCGCGGGCTCGAGGCGTCCCGCTGCCCAAGGCAGCACGTGGATCGGGGTGCACGAAAACTGGGACAGCACGCACACCAAGGTACGCGCAACCCGAGACGACACAAAATCAAGGGGCACGGAGTACGAGGCGACACGTACACCGAGGTGCACACATCCCGAGGGTTCGCACCTCAAGGCAGCACGCAAACCGAATAAGCTCGGCCAGACGGGGCTGCTCGCCGCCGGCGGAGAAGACAGGGAGAGGGGGAGATCGTCGGTAGTCCGGCCAGGTCGCGGCGGAGGAGGCCGGCTGTGGGGGAGACGACGACGATGATGGTGGTGGTAGATGATGATGTTGGGGGCGGTGGCTGTGGAGACGAGGGCGCCGGCGGCGCTCAGGGGACCGGAGAGGCTGGCCGGGCCGAGGATGAGAGAGAGAGGGGAAGAGAGTTTGGGGGAGGGGAGCGGCTGAGAGAAAGGGGGAGGGGTGCGGTTGAGTGAGTGAGAGGGTTAGGTTAGATATTTGGGGGTGGGGGTAGGTTAGGATTAATAATACTAATAATAATAACAATAATAATAATAATAAGGATGATGACATTAATAATAATGGAAACAATTTAATAAAAGCTAACCACATTAACCCCAATAATAATAATAAAATAATATTAATAACAATTTAATAGAAGTAATAATCAAATGTCAGGCCTAAACAAGTAAGGCCAGCACAAGTCCGAAAAAATAAATAAAATTTTAAACAAATACGAAATTTGAAAATAACCCAAATACGATCATATACCTATTATCAAAATAGGGATATGACAATTTCGTGCCT
This sequence comes from Iris pallida, assembly GCA_029216955.1. Lineage (NCBI taxonomy): Eukaryota > Viridiplantae > Streptophyta > Magnoliopsida > Asparagales > Iridaceae > Iris > Iris pallida. The sequence goes on along the minus strand of JANAVB010031018.1, from coordinate 1,198,666 downwards.
TCTTCTTCTTATCACATAGCCAACAGCTTCTCTCTTTTCTTATCAAGCATGACAATGGGTCATATTCGGAAGAAGTATTTATCAATAGCATGGCAGTCATCATATCGTTTCTTATTAGCAAGCAACAGTTCTACTTCTTAGCATCCAGATTATCTCTTTTCTCGTATTAGCATAGCAACATGTGGATTCTCTTATAAGCATACTCAATGATTACTATCTTGTTATTAGCAATAACATTCATTCAAAAACTCAGATTCTTATTAGGCGTAAACGAATCATAAAATGAGACTTTGTCCACTTACCCAGATTAATCGTCTTCTGTTGCAGAACCAGCAATCCGATCTCTCCGTTTATCTAGTGCCTTCGCGGAGCGGGGTACTACACAATTTCCCCATTGTGTACGTTAACATGAAGTCACTTTGAATTGAATTTTTAATATATTGTTCAAGTGCTTTGCAAGGGGAATTCAAATTAACATGACTTGATTTTATCAAAAGATGAAAATTATATATATATATATATATATATATATATATATATATATATATATATATATATATATATGAACTAAATTACTAATGTAAGTAATAAAACAAACATATTAAATAAAGTTAAAAAACAATATACAGACTAAACAGGTTTAAAAACAGCATTCAAAGTAAAAAAAAAAATAGAGAAATAAAAAACAGTAAAAAAAGTAACAAACAACCATTCAAAAAAAAAATAACAGTTAAAAAAAGTCAAAAACCCCCGCCTGTACCTTGAGGTCAAGACGCGCCTTAAGGACCACGTCTCACCTGGAGTGCCCTGAGGCGCTACCACTGCGCCTAGGAGCAAGGCGCACCTTAGGCGCGACTTTGACTACATTGCTTAGGTTGCATCTTATGTTATTTATATTGATATACAGTACATCCAAAATTACTATTATACCCTTATAAGATAAATAACAATAATAACTCTAACACCCTCTCTCAAACTGGAGCATATAGATCAGACATGTCCAACTTGTTACATAAATCAGAAAATGAACCACGAGCAAGTGGTTTGGTGATGATATCACCCAATTGATTCTTAGTCCGAACATAAGAAGTGACGAACTATTTCTTCAGCAATAAATCACGAACAAAATGATAACCCACCTTGATATACTAAGTGCGCTCATGAAACACCGGATTACTGGCGATGAAAATGGCCGACCGATTGTTACAATACATCTCCATAGGAATAAGAACCATAATTCTCATTTCATGAAGAAGAGACTGCAACCACATCATCTCAGAAGTTTTATAAGCCATCGCACGGTACTCGGCCTCTGTAATAGAACGAGCCATAATATTCTGTTTCTTACTACGTCATGTGACAAGATTGCCACCCACAAATGTACAATAGCTAGAAGTAGACCTCATATCACTGCGAACTGTCTGCCCAATCAACATCACCGAATCCCATCACCGTAAGCAACTGTGTAGGTTTGTACAACAAACCCTTTCCAGGTACATCCTTCATGTATCGTAGAATGCGAGAGATAGCCTCTCCATGTGGTTGCCGAGGGGCATGCATAAACTGACTAACTACTCCAACTGCATAGGAGATGTTTGGTCGTGTAACTGTAAGATATATAAGTTTTTCAACCAGCCATATATAATGTCCAACATCCTCAAATAACTCTCCCCTGTCAGCATCAAGCTTGTCATGATAATCCATTGGAGTCTCAACTAGTCGACACTCCAACATCCCAGTCTCTGAGAGCAAGTCTAGAACATATTTGCGCTGCAATAGATACACACCTTTCTTAGATCGAGCAACCTCAATTCCAAAAAAAATATCGAAGAAGATCCAAATCTTTAATATGAAACTGACGATTAAGGTAGGTCTTCAAGACAGTCTATAATCCTAGCAGAATCACTCCCAGATATAATGATATCATCAACATAAACAACATACCGAGAAAGAATGACAAAATACTGAATGATCTGATGTTGTGCGTCGAAGTACATACTGAATAAGAACTGAACTGAACTTGTCAAACCAAGCTCGATGTGACTGTTTCAGTCCATATAATGCTTTCTTCAATCGACATACGAGTTTTTCACTTCCAGCCACAGCATACCTTGGTGGTTGATCCATATAGACATCCTCCTGTAAGTCACCATACAAGAAAGTATTATTTATGTCCAGCTGATACATAGACAATTGGTGATTAACCGCCACAAAGATAAGAATCCGAATTGAATTCAGCCGAGCCAGTAGAGAGAGTTTTCATATAATCCACACCATATGTCTGAGTATATCCTTTTGCAACCAACTGTGTCTTGAGTCGCTCAACCGAACCATCTGGATGATACTTAACAGTGTACACCTATCGACAACCCATTGTCTGCTTTCCAACAAGAAGTGATGTAAGCTCCCAAGTCTAATTTTGCTGTAAAGCACACATCTCCTTATCTATTGTACTTTTCCAACCAGAAGATGACATAGCCTGCTTATAAGTTTTGGGAATAGAAATGGAAGACAATAAAACAACAAATGCATGAAAAGATGAGTAAGCACGATGTAAGGAAACATAATTAGAGATGGGATGTTTGTTCTTTGTGGTACAAAGGTGTTTGCTTTTTCTGAGAGCAATAGGAATATCATCTGGATTTGTGGTGATGGGAATATAAACCGCAGGCTCGGAACCTGATTGGTTGAGGGCTGAATTCTGCAGAACCATTGGCCTGGCCTTGGATATCTGATAAACCTGTAAAGAAGGAATTGAGACAGAAACTGATTCAGGAATGACCAGAAATGATATGGAAGATACCAAATTTGATGAAAATGAAATAAGACGGTCTCCTGAGACAAAGATAAAGGTAGACTCGAAGAAGGTAACATATGCACTGACATAATACTTGCATGACCGTAGACTATAAAAACGATAACCTTTTTGAGTACGAGGATAACCAACGAAGACACACTTCAGAGATCGAGGAGATAACTTGTCTCGATTAAGTTCCAAGTTGTGAACAAAAGCGACACCCAATCAATCGAGGAGGTAAGAAAAAATGAGGAACACCTGTATGTTAATATGGAGAATGAAACTTGATTATTTAATACAGATGATGGCATGCGACTAATTAGATAACATGCAATAAGAACGACATCTGTCCAATACTGTTTAGGGACATGCATGTTGAACATGGGAGTTTGATCCACATCTAAAAGATGTCGATGTTTGCATTTGACTATACCATTTTGCTGAGAGGTGTGAACGCCACTGGTTTGATGAATAATACTACGATCAACACAGAATGTGTTTACAGAAAATTGAGTATACTCCAAAGCATTATCAGAACGCAATATTTTCATACGTTTATCAAATTGAATATAGACTTAATTATAAAAAGTGGATAAAACATATTTGGAAACTCAGATATTTCTTTCATTAAATACCACCAAGTCATTCTGGAATAATCATCAACAAAAATAATAAAATACTGAAATCCTTTCAGACTTTTGACTTTAGACGGACCCTAAATATCAAAATAAATAAGTTCAAAAGACTATAACTGTCATTGAGTTGTTCAATTGATTTCCAACACAAGTCACGGTCCAACATTCTGTCGAATCCAACAAGCTAACCAAATGCCTCGTGCAGAGCGGGACATTACACTTTCCTTATTGTTCAATTGTCTTACTGTTGGGACTCATGATGGCTCTACAATCTGCATGATAATTGGCCTCCAAATTTGATCATATTCTTAGCTTATGTTTTATTATTGATCATTTTTCAGTTATTTTCACTATTGTTAAATATAAAAAAATTAGATAAAAATTTTAATACCCAAAAAATTTATGCCCTACTTCTTGGACGGGCCTGGCCTCGAGGGAACCTAAACACCTTGCCTTGCGCCTTTTAAACCTTCAATGTATCCTATTAATAATTGTGTAATGTTGATCAATTACTAAATATGCTTTTGTTGGACATTTATGGTGGAAATAGATGTCTTCCTACAATCCACCGAAGAATATAGTTATTTATTAGTAGGAAGGGGGTTTTGAAGAATTACAAAATGCGTACTTATTGATAATACTATATTGATAAAGGTTGAACGAAGTTGTACTTGGTACTGTTATTTATTTTTGTTTCAATTCCCATAACATTCTAATTTGTGTTGCTTTTGATATTTTCCATGTTAGAAAGCCTCCGTCCGCTGAATATCATGGGGTCTGAAGAAAATGTTTGCAATGACGACGGACCTGAAGATGTCAATGATCGGGGCGGGGTGGTTTGCTTGCATGCATTTTCAGATTTGTCACACACCTCACCAGCAACATTTGTTTATCTTTTGAAGGAATGTTACTTATGTGGTAAGTATTAGTTTTTTTGTGCTAATATTTACTAATATTTTTATTATTAAGAAAAATACGAACTTCTTCATAGTGAAAAGTCACCATTAATTATAGGAGTTATAGAAGTGCAACATCTCAGGGCAGTTAATGCGTAATGGACTTAGAGCTTACTGTTGATTTTGAAGATTGCCTAGCCAAAAATGGTGCAAAATATGTTTAAAATGTAGTGCTTGTCACTTTGGTGCAGTTGCCTCTAAAATGTCTAAGTTTGTTGTCATAATGGTTAGTAATGCCAGATGCTGCAAGTATCATTTGCTTTTTCATTTGTATTATGTTTTTCCAAATAGTGTTTAAGAGGTAACTATGATGCTGTAATCATTAGGTTCTCTCTTGTTTCAATTGTTTGTAACTTAGTAGAACTGCATATTCCTGTTAGGATACCGCTTACATTTGGTGATTATTTTATACTCATTTATTGTCAACTTGTCGAGGTTCTTTCTATTGGTTTGTTAACAGGAGAAAAATATTCAGCCAGATTTTTTTGTTACACTTGTAAATGATAAACATACCAATAACTCATAGGAACTGAGATATTTTATTTTGCTTGTACCTATAGCTCTTGTCCTGCATGCTTTGGAAAGTGATCTTGCGAACCCATGTTTTTCTTGTGATCCTTTTGCTAGCATATTTATGCGTGTTAGGCAAATCTTGGTGTAAGGATGAGCTCATGGTTCTGTTTTGTGAATGTTACTAAGAGCCTAAGACGTAATGAAATAGCTGGAGAGTATACATTCTGAGGATAGAAAATCTAAAGAACGAATTTTCAAGATGATAAGGATTACGGTGGTGCCTGTATTGATGACAATGGTAGTTCAAAGTTCTTATCTCATTGAGTTAGAGTATATGCCTGGTATTAGAAGGAAGAAATGGTAGGAGAAGCATAATTTGAGAATTGGAGAGGTTTTATAAATAAGCCACAAACCTTTCTTGCGAAACTATATGTTATGTGTAGTAGAGTGGAAGTCTTTGCGACTGGCACAGATGGTAAGAGTAGTTTTGACCATGTTTTTGAGATTCCTACACATCATTGTATTTCTTATTTTTAGACTTTTAGCATATGTTCTTAAGCTATGCATTTGTTATGCTAGGAAATTTTATGTTACCTCCCACTTCTGCAGCTTCTCTTTATATATTATATGTACGAGAAAACCAATCTGAATTTTCTTCTTACATCAGTAAGGAGGCTAGCAGTATACAAGCATGACTTTTGATAGTCAAGAATTACATACCAGGATCAACATTGCCAATTTAATAATGCTTTAACTTTCTGGTTATTGTTATGGTTTACACATGCAACGAAGTGGAAGGTATATATGGGCGTAGCTGGTAGGTCAATATCTATATAAACTTGTTTCCTCAAATAGCTGCATTTTTTATATGCTGAACATTATTTTCAGTTAATATTTGTGTTATGCCTTATCTTAATATTTGCTTTTGACAGGCACACGGACTGCAACTAAAAAATTCAAAGCTCTTCAGCATCATGTATCACAAGCACTTTATAACGCACCCCAACCGGACTCGGCAACTTTTATTGTTCAATGCCTTTATGTTGTACCTTTGCTTGGTTTGCCTTATGCAGAAGGGTTCAGTCATCTGTTGATGTCCTCTCTTCGCCGTTTAAGAGCTGTGGATACAGTGAAAAATGATTTTTCAAAAGCAAAGCACTTTGCTGCACAACTATTTGTTGATATACTTTCTTGTTCTGTTGTGCATGAGGAACGCATTCTCATAAAACTATTGGAACTTTTTGACCTTGAGTTGAAAGATATCGGAGAGGTTATATGTGGTTCAGACTTGGATAGTACCTTGGACATAGCAAAGGCCTTTATTGAGCATCATATTTCTACTTTTGTGGATTCAGAATCTTATTTGACCGCTGTAACGCTGTTAGAACGCTTCTCCATGCGCTTGTCTGGTGACACTTTTCTCTTAAAAATGATGGAAAGTAATCAATTTAAACCAGCAGAAAAGTGGGCTACATTTATGGGAAAGCCAATGATGTGTATATTGGTTCAAAAGTATCTTGACATGAAAATGCTAAAAAGTGCTTATGACGTTATAAAAAAGAATGATCTGAAAGAGGAGTTTCCAGACGTGCACCATTTATATAAAGAAAGGTATTGATCTTAGTTGCTATTCAAACATTTTCTTGATTGCACACTCGTAGGGTAAGTTCACAGAGGAATCTAGTTGTTTCTAACTTGTTGACCTCACAATTGTATTTGTTTATCATTTTACAATTAACATAATGGGCCTTTTTACTGAAGTGTACTGAAGAAGTTGGCTGAGAAAGGGTGTTGGGACATTGCAGAACTCCGGGCTAAGAAGAAGAGAGAGCTAATTGAATACTTGGTAAAACTCTCTCTCTCGCTCTCTCTCTCTCTCTCTCTACCCTTAGCTGTCTTCATAGTCCTTCTAAATTCTGTGGATGTCTTTGTTATGTCAAGTAAGTTCTATGGTGAATGCTAGTATTTACTTTTCAATCCATAGTTTGTTGTAAAATGTTCTTGAAAAGCATAGTAGTCTATATAAAGGTTCCAATGGAGGTCTTGTAAGAGAGATTCAACTATTGATGTGAACCAAATTGGGAACCTTTCCAACTCTTGGTGAAAGATCACTAATATAAGTTGTAACTTGTGTTGCCTTTTGTTTTGACTAGAAAGCGTATGATTAGATCAACATCCTATTATGGGGTTAAAACTTCAAAATTGTTGGTTACTTTGAATATGGTCCTCCCTGCATGTAGATATTTCACACGTGAAATATGTTGATCATCATTATATGCACAAATTGTGTAAACTATGGATTTGATCTCATTTTAAAAAGACTTCCATGCAACTAATCTGAAATGGAGCTTTTTGCCCTTGCATTTCTCAGAATAAATTGTCCTCCTTTCTGTTTTCAGGAGTAAGTATTAAGATATATTACAGTACTAGATTGTCAAGATCTATCTTATTTCATCAAATAAAATTGCATTGGTGGCTCAAATGTTCCTTCAACCCTGGCCATCTTGTTTAAACTAATTTATCTGTATCTTGCAAATACTGGTTTTACTTGGACACTTGTATAGGTCTCTAGTGTTCGCAAGTGTCTACTCAGGAACGTTCAAAAAAAAATATTGGCTGTAGCTTTGTAGCACGAAAAGGTCTGTCATGGGGCCAGCTTGTTGCAGGCATGTGTCAACACTTTTATTCCTTAGGCCCTCCTTGGCCACCTGCTTTGTTGCACAGATATGAATGCAATACAACACTATGTGGACACAGACATAGACGTTGATTTTGGTGTGCCCTACTATATTTTGGAGTGTCGGACACGACATTTTTCACCCCGAAATGTAGTGTTTGTATTTGCTAGTGCACGTGTCACACATTTGTCAAATGTGTCAACAATGCTTAACATGATTTTCTCCGTTTCTCTTCTCTATTATATGCATTCCTGGACATTTCTTTAGGTTAATGTTATTTCTTTTTCATCTAGACAATTAGTCCATGTTCTGATCATGGATCACTCTATAGGAATGATGATACATGAATGCAGTACTATAAACATGGGTCTTGGATGTATTCTATGCCAAATTATGGTAGTAAAGCTCATAATCCTCCTTGTGACCAGCTAATCTCATATCTTAACAAAGGTATACACGATTCATTGTGTATGGTGGAACTTTGCTACCCATATTTGTTCAAACATAATATAACCACCTTAAATTCAGAACTCATGACCAATATTGGTTCATCTTTGTACATGTCATTTATTTTAGCCAAACTGTTGCATTATCATGCAACTCATCCATAATTATTATGTTGACTTTTTTTATAACTTTCTTCACTTGTTGAGCTATGTATTTGACATCTTTGATGCAAGTGTTTTTTTTTATGCTTGTATGAAGGTATATTTGGCTCTAGAATATGGCTACACAGAGAAGGTTGAAGAATTGTGCAAACGTTATTCCCTTGATGGTTTTGCAAATGTTACAGGTATGTTTTCTTTATGAAGTTACCGATATTGCAATAATATTGGCCCTGTGGACTTCAATACTCAGTTGACGAGGACCTCTCTTGTATATTATGCCTGTAAATTAAGTATCTAGAACAACCAGTCACTATTAAAATCATTGACAGTAACATCAACTATATATAATCTGTAGCTTTGGTGATGGATATCCAGTTCGCATGCGTGGTTTGTGGCATTGTCGAGTTTCAGATTAGTTAGTTGAGTGTAGTTTGATTTTAATTAAGTTTAGCTCCAAAATGAAAGCATCTGATATTTGTGTATGGCCTTAGCCCTTTGGAGCTTAGTAAGCATATTATGATGGGAGGAAAAATGTAGTGCAATCACTATGCTATTACTTTGGTGTACTTTATTGTCGCAGATTTAATTGCAAATTTAAAGATGCTGACACGATTTGAATTATTAAGTTGTTAAGGAAACCTTATTTTAGGAGATCGAGTATAGTCGTGAAAAAATGCATAAACTATGACTCGCACACGAGCAACTTCTGACTAATCACTGTGCATACATGTTAAAGCTTCCAGTTGGTATTTATTGTTTTCTTTTCATTAGACACTAACACAACCATGCTCAAAATATTGTCATTTCATTTTCTCGGTATTTTTCCAACAATACTTTCCTTTCATGGAGTATAATTTTGTTCTCATGATTGCTTCCCCAATTTGATACTTGTGTAATTTCTACTTGTAATGCAGTGCCTAATGAACCCTCTTTTGGATCTTGCTTTTTGGATCTTAACAAACTAGTTTTGGATGATATCTTATGGGTGGATGAAATTGATGGATTACTGACTGCCACTAACTATATTGAGGGATGTAAAGTTGTTGGTCTTGATTGTGAGTGGAAACCAAATTACGAGAAAGGCAGCAAACCGAATAAGGTAAGAAGTTATATTTAATAGGAAATCTATATCTTTGCACATTTTACTATTGCCCATATTTATACATTAAGATCCTACATTTATTATCTTGTTTCTTAGCAATGAGTGATACAACTGTTATCTGGATCAATACCATTTTGCAACTGCAAAGAGTAAACTTTTGCCAATTTATGTCATATTAGGGCCTTATTGATCGTTGTCATCCGCTGATCTTGTCATAGTTATTAGTGGATTTTTAGCAGTTTTATGGCAGCTATGAATACTTATTTTCCTGTGTGAGAACTACCAACTAAGAATAACGTAGCTGATGATTTGTTTAAAGAAGTATTTTGACAATATGGGATAAGGACTTTGCTGGTAATCTTATTTTGTAACACAATAACTAGCCATTTAGTTGCATCTCGTTGTTATTGTATACCTTGAACTTTAGGATAACGACTTTGCATGGCTTTGATACTAGAAACTTCATCATCATGCAAGCCTTCCCACATCAAATGGGTTAGGTTGTGGAGCATAAGAAAGCTCCATACAAGAATCAACAGTTTTTATGACTGGATGTCAGACCCGACATCAACCTTCTGCAATGGTGCCTAGTTCCTGACTGAGGTAACTAGGAGCATGAGAGTGGCATGCCATAAAACCTAAATGTCCAGTTGGCTGCTAGGAAGACCTACCTTTCTTTTATGCAGTTTAAGCATACAGCGACGAGGTTCATACCTGCAATATCATCCACATAATGATCCCCTGTGGTGACATGGCTGCTTTCCTCTTTATCCACCATAGCACCTCCCAGAGGAAGTCTGCTTAGGGCTTCCACTACCTTGCAGCTGCTCCAAGCCGTACATCCTCTCTAACATCTTCCACCTTAGCTTTCATACCTCCGACTTACTGCCAAACCAACAGTTGTCCACAAACTCACCACCATAGAGCCCTACACCGTGTTCAGTTGTGCTGCTGGACCGGGAAAGTTGTCAATGCTTAGCTAGACGTCCTCCTCTTAGATGGAGATTTGTTTGTTGTAGGAGCCCTGTTTAATCGTTGCACACCCTTAACTCATTGGAGGCTGGCAGTGTGGGTTGTGTTGTCGTCCATTCTAGCTGGTATCAATAAAATGGTGTTCATGGATGCAAGGAGCGATGAGGAATGCACTTCACTAGTTTTCCTTCATGAGTAATGCCACATCAGTTGACTGCTATTTTACTGTACATAACCAAAATTCACGCACCCATCCGATTGGCTGCAGGTGTGTCCATATGTTCCCCCCCCCCCCCCCCCAATCTATCAGATAAACAATTCCGGCATTGCTACAGTAGAGAAAAATTGGATAATGTAATTATTTCCATCTGTTCATAATCCTTGCTATTGATGACAGAGAACCTCAATTAAGATGTATCAATATTCCTAAGAACCCAAGCAGTTAGGAGTTGCATTGCAGAGCACCTATGTTGCACGAATATGGACACGGATAAGAATACGATGCGGATACACGATATGGAATTTTTTAAATAGGAACTATAAATAGTCACTTATGTTGCAGGAATAGGGACATGGGTACGGGTATGATATACTTATACAGACACCAGCTACCGGTGTCCATGCAACAGAGCAGAGCAAACATGTTATACTGTAGAGCCATTCAGGTAGCGTGTAGTATGCATGATTGCAGGCAGGAGGAGAAGATGGAGGAGGGGTGATAAGAGAGTTTAACACTTTACTAACTTAAAATTGTGCTATTACTAATTATCTTTCGCTAATAATGAAACCGAAACAGGGACTCAAGTTGTAGCTGTAGAGTGTAGACTATTAATACCATAAGTGAGTTTTAAATTCTTGGATATAACTTTATCCAGTAATATTAGGATATAGATTGTGTATCAAAAGTATGTAGATTGTATATAGGATGCATGTATTATACTATTGTCAATCTCAAATGAATAAGCACTCATTGAAGGGTATATGGGTTATGGCCTTCAAGGTTACAAGTGCACCTTCTGGGCCAGTGGCAGTGCCCCTTGTAGTGGCTCCATTGCATCACTATTGGTGTCCGCTTGCTTGACCTAAAAAAGGGAAGTACTTGAGTCCTGGAAAAGAGAAGTATAGTTATATCGTGTACATATCGAAGGCCTAAAGTATACAGGACCTTAATATCATTAAACTGGCTTAGTTACTGAAGTCTAAACTGATTAAGAATTATGTAGATTTTCAATTGAGGAAGAAAATACTAGCAAAGAGGAAATAAAAAGTGGAATGTATGAACGGAGTGGTACATTTGATGGTGGATCATAGTAAAATGAATTACATGTAATTTTAAATGGCATACAAATGGTTTATTTGACAAAAGAGCGTCCCAGTACCACGAGGCTTCCACTTATGCAGAGTTAGGAGATGGTCAAGATGTACACAACCTTACCCCAATATATATATATATATATATATATATATATATATATATATATATATATATATATATATGGGGAGGATGTTTCAGTGACTCGAACTTGCACCCTCCAGGATCCAAGCAACAAGGCATGCCAAACGACACCCTCTAGTAAATGGTATATTTGAAGATAAACCATCCTTCATTGGGTACACAATAATTTCTTGTTATTTTTGAAGATAAATCTCCACAAATAACCATTATCTTTGAATGGTCTACAACCTTTAAAGAGCAAACCATTTTAGAAGTCTAAAGGCAAACTAGATTTATAAAAAGTGACACAAATTTTGAAACACCTTTTTACGTCATAAAACTGGCATGTAGATCTACCAGTGGGTACAGAAATTGTATCTTATACCCCTAGGCCCTAGCATATAAAACCACCCACATGTACAAGATTATATATTTTGTTTCGTATTTTATGTGAAGTGATACTCTACTCCAAATGCATATGTTACCCACTAGGACTAAAAAGCACTTGTACGCAAGCCTCCATCACTTTGGTGTGTAGAAAACATAATCATTGTCAACTTGTTATAGGTGGTGCCTAATTTCTAGATCTATTTGTTGTGTCATGATTTTGTGATAATGTAGCTACTTGGGTTACAGGTGTCAATTATCCAGATTGCTTCAGAGAATCGAGCTTTCATCTTCGACTTGATAAAATTGTATGAAGATGAGCCAAAGGCATTGAACTGTTGCTTCAAACGCATCTTGTGCTCCCCAACCATACTTAAGCTTGGTATAAATATTCAAATTGCATTTGCATCTTTATTTTCTTTATGAAGCTGAAGTGCTAACATGCTGGAACTATGGTTGCTAAAAAATCTGGGTACAAAATGTAGGCTACAACTTGCAATGTGATCTTCACCAGTTATCACATTCTTATGGCGATCTCGAGTGTTTCAGGTACTATGAAATGTTTCTTGACATTCAGAAACTTTTCAATGAGCCCAGTGGGGTCTCTCTGGTTTAGCCAAGGTATTGAAAAGACTACGGAGTCCCTAATTTTATATTGTATGTGTTAATTGTTTTCTTGCTACTGTTGATTGATCTCTATGAAGATAAGATCCTATATTTTATTCCGTTGCATTTGCTATGTGGAGCAATGACATTTCTTTTATCCTCCACTAGAAAATATTAGGAGCTGGTTTGAACAAGACAAGAAGGAATAGCAATTGGGAGCAACGCCCTCTGAGTCAGAATCAGGTAGGCTAGTGTTTAATCATAAGTTCCAAGGTACTATTTCTTGTATCACAATCAAGCATAGTTCGTAGTATCAGCTGATACCGACATGATACGTTACGTATCGTTTTTGGCAAATGTCTATCCGATACCGACAGTGACCGATACTTTGGGACTTTGGGGTCTCTTTTGGTCAATTCGGCAAAGAAAAATTGAATGTAGAAGATAGAAGAAAGGAAAAATAGTGTCAAACACTTTGATTTAGTTATGTCAAACATTAACAATGTTACAAATGTCAATAAGATTCTTTATCAATAAACTACTATTTATTTGATTCAATTGAAAAATAAGAAAATAGCCCAAATCAATCATTACTAAATAATGAAATTGAATTATGAAATTCAATAACCATTACCATTTGTCGAAGTTGTATATATAAAGTAACACCATTCATCCATATTAATATCATTTCATTCAAAACTATTTATTGTGGCAAGTAAATAACAATAGTATTTATTGCGAGTGGAATATTATTACATCAAAATTAACAAGAAACAACATATAATATAATTAAATTATGTCTATACATATCATATATTTTGTAGCATTTTAAATTACCTCCTATCATTTTTGGCTTTTCTAAAGGAAAAACCCGATACTCTGATCCAAAACTGCCGATACCGCCAATACTGATACTCATAGGAAGGGTCCGAACTGGTTCTGATGCCAATATTACGAACCTGGCAATTAAGGAAATCGCCATATTTTCTTCTAAAGCTCCATAATTTCAGACTAAATGAGAGATTGACATCTCTTACATACATACAAATGTTACTGCTAGTATTTTCAGATATTCCTTGGACGACGATGAAAATCAGTAGAAAGATTAATTGTAGTGGTCTTCTAGTCTGTAAATGAAATTTTAAAATGTTCTAAATCGCTTTGATCTGAGACTATATTTTTTCCTCAAGAAAATGCTCTTATTTCTAAAAGATTCATTCGTATCGGACATTAAATTTATTAGGTGACAAATCTAACGAATCTGATTTAAATGTCATGTGTAGATAGAGTATGCTGCTCTAGATGCTGCTGTCCTTGTCCATATATTCAGTCATGTCCGTAATCAGCCTCACTGTGCTGGTAAAGACGAGCAGAGCAAAGGCCAATGGAAATCTCATATTGTAAGTACGAAAACGATTTTAAGTTTTGAAGTGAGGCATCCATCTTCAGCATGTCTTTTGACTTGCAGGTTTCTCACATTGGAAATGCAAGAAGGAAAGACTAGGTTTGAGTGTGGATGCTGGACCCGGTGGCGAACATAACCTAACAATTTGTTGGTTGAATATTTCTTCCCCTCAGCTTCTAAATAGGAACCTAGTTGATAGCATGTACATCCTTGTAATCCTCCAATGACCATAATCTTTAGGCGGTTGTACAGTGTGGACATGGATATGGTGGTGCATAATTTGCTAGGGAATCTGCATATATACTAGTTGGTGAAGTAAATCTCTGTTTATGATTGCACTTTGCTGTGGCCCAGAATTTTGATTCAGTTGGAGAAAACAGAGATGCTATTACATCTATTCACTGTTATACCTTGATATATATATATATATATATATATATATATATATATATGTCACAGCGAGTTCTTGTTACATAAAGTTCCTTCTTCAATCATTTTCCATCTATTAATCTCTAAAGAAGAAGCTCGCCAAGGTTTGTCAATGATGAACTGGAGTACGAACTGCTTCCTGTGCGTTAAATTTCCTTCTTGATATGATGTTCTCAATGTTTATTACAGAGAGCTTTCTATTCTCTGGGCTATTCTCACATCTACTTTGTTTGATTGTTCCATTTTTTTTTTTCCTTTTCCTGTACAAACTGCTTCCTACGTGTTAAATTTCCTTCTGCACGAGACAAACACGACATGACACGAATCTGGCATTGGTCTTCCGTCTTCCCATCAAAGATGAGAGGATCTGAGTCCATCCAAAAGGCCTAAGCCATATAGCCTCTGTCCATCAAAATCATATTCAGCAAACTCCTAGGCCTCGTTTGGTTCGCGGAATGGAAGTGATATGAAATCAATTCCTTAGCATTTCTTTTCCTTTAGGAAGTTACAATTTTTATTGATTTTTCTTTCCGATATTTGAAAAAGCCAAGGAATTTGGAAATGAAAGTGAATATTTCAATATGATAAGAGATTCCTTGCTTTGATGGATGGAATTACTTTCCTCCCTAATTTGCCTTCCATTAGGAATCATTTTTCTCTCCTCCTCAATTTCTTTAGCATCCAAAAATAGGAAAGTAATCACTTTCCTTTTCCAACATAATGATTTCGCAAACCAACTATTCCGGCAAAAAATGGCGAAATGAGGGCTTTAAAGTGCTCAAAGATTCTCTCACATGATTCATCCTAACAGCTATCAATTAGAATTTGTTTTATTTAATTAAGCTGGTCATGCAACGTTTGTGAATTTATTTGCTTAAAGTTTGTGAATTTGTTTACATAGGCATTATTTGTTGCTTGACACTTGACACAGTCTCTATATTCTATAGAAATGCTGTTAAGTGTTTTTGTGCTCTACCAAACGAGAACAAAACCAAAGAAATTGAATGATAGTACGTATGGATTGAATGATAGTACGTATGGCTATGGCTACCGCAAATATGCTCTCTTGTTGTTGAATTTAGACTACAAAATAAAATTCTAGAACGTTGTAGAGTGCTAAACTCGCATTGATGCTGTCAAAGAGAACATAAATATATTTTATTTGGAAAGGATAGTAGGGAAGTGAGTGCCCAAAATGAATATCAAATGTTTATTGTGGACGCAATCAACAAGATATACTAATAGAAAAATGCTAAGTCTACAATCAAATTCTTACTACCTCTCTCTTCTATCCCTTACATATGGGTCCTACCGGATCCTACCTCCCCACTCACCTTCCTGCTACATGGGCTCCATCTGACCTCACAACTTTCCTCCTTCCTCCAATCGAAGCTAGACACGTGACGGTTGTAAGAGGGTTCTAAACATTTGGTTGTAGGCATAGCAAAACTCATACTAATAAGATCTAATAAGATTTTTAGTAGCTAAAAAATGGTAGCGTGACTATCTACTTGTATTCAATTGATCTCCGCATTCTTATATAATTATATAAGAACTTACTTGTATCCAACACCTGAGGAATTAAATATGAATGAATCCTCTGGGAACAGTGTGGCTCCAGTGTTGCAGTGTGACTGTTCTTTTATTACTCATTTCCATCATGTGCACAACAAGTTTGGTCATAAACCTGTCATTATCCTCTCACTTGGATTGGCATCATCATCTATATTTAAAATGTTAAATCTTAAAGTAACTTATAGAAGGTACCAAGTTACATTGTTGAATCTTGAGAAGAGGAGAATAAGGGGACCTTTTTTTAAAGTTATTTAGTATTAGAATTTCACATAATAGTTGATATTATATTTTGAGTTTCCAAAATATTCGATGTTGGTGTTTAGATTTTAAAATTATTGTTCACGTAGGCAAGTGAATAATAATTTTAAGATTCAAATACTAACGTCGGATATTTTGGAGACACAAATTCTAGTTTCAACTATTATGTGAATTCCTGTTACTAAATATCCTTAACTATCTTTTGTTTGGTCATTTAAGATGCCCTTTTAATGATATTTTCCCATGTCTTGCTGCATGTGCAAACTCACATGAGCCTGTGCAATCAAGAGTCCTTTCGGATTCTGAGTTCTGAATGCTGAGATTTTACTGTATCAAAATTTGGAAATTTCTTACTATGCACAACGTTAAATTTATGATAACTATAATAGACAAGGGATTTTAAAAATAGATTATCAAAATTATTCTTAATTTATAAGATAAACTATAAATTTTATTTTTAAAAATTGTAATAAATTAAAAATAGTTTTAGTAATCCATCCTAAAAGTTCGGAAATATTATAAAAGTCTCATTGGCAATAATAAGTTCCTTTTTCAATTTTTTTTTACTGTGGCATAGTAGAGATGTATCATGGTTCCGTATGGTCTTACATCTCGATCTTTACTTACAGACCTGGAAAAGTTGGAAGAGCATAAACTTAAGCTACGGAGCCAAAAAGTAAGTCAGATTATTGCTCAAGTTAATGATCGTTTTTGACATTCTAAAGTCCGTGTATAAATAATAATAAAATTTATTTTTAACTACTCTAAAAAATGAACTTTTATCTCACGCTCTAAGGAATTATGTTAGTGTAGTTTCTAAAAAAGATAGAAGATCTAAATTTAAAAATAAAAAATTTATATTAATAATATATACGTAAGTTAAAAATTTTAGAATTTTTTAGCTCATGTACGATGGCACGTATCAAAAAAAAAAAAATAGCGAGTTAGCGATCTTGATGAGAGTAGTTTTCCATCATGCAACATTTACATTTGTAAATGTGATTTTTTTTCTTTTCTTTTTCTTTTCCAAATAACCAAGTTGTACATATGGAGACAGGATGTCAAAGTGGCTGACACTTTGACCATAAAAATAAGTATTTTTCTAGTAGCCAATACAAACTTTGCACGTCAACTTAGTCAAAGGCCAACTGTTTCCGTTTTGGAAGGGCTAAACTATTCCGTGCCTCTTAAAAGACCAACATGACCCAAACCTCCTTCTCGGTGACAATTGGGCCGGATCCTATATACTTAGATCTTCATAGTGTAAATTCTTAGATTTAGTTAAATTCTTCTTTCTCTTAATCAAAATTAGAATCATGATGGTATATAATTTGACTATGGGAATAGATTTATCATTAGTTTGGAGACCAAATTTACGTACAATTTATTTTTTATTACATCTCACGCACACCTACACGTCTTTACGGTTGGGAGACTCGAAATCTGTCGGCCCCACCTAATTTATGCGCTGCTTTCCACATGACAAACGCTGGACAATTTATGTACAAATTATCTTATTGATTTGGGAGACAAGCTATAATATATCATATTAGTTCGAAAGACAATTTTATAATTGGAATGCCAATAGAGTAGGGAGTGTTGCATTAGATCATTGAAAGTTATTAGTGATGAGCATAGACAAATTGTTGGAATATACACTCCTAAATAATTGGAATGACAACAAATTGGAGGTTACATTGGATCATCAAGACTTAGTGATCAACAAGGATGATTCGTGAGATATTTTCTAGGAATTCCTAAAATAATAAAAAAAATTTAGAAAACAGTAATGATCAATGGGTGTTACACTATATTGCATTAATGTATGGGGAAATTTATGAAATGTCCAAAAACTAAAAAAGTTTCATGAAAAATCCACCGCTAAAAAAACTTTCATCGCGTGCCCAGAATTAGAGAAACTTATCCAAAGCGGGTTCCAAATGATCCTTTTACCCTTCTAATTTATTCAAAGCACCCGCGAAACATACTCTTCAAAAAAAAAAAAAAAGATTTCGATTCTTCAGCTTCTTCGTTACACTGCTCACTTTCTATTCTTCCCCTTCTTCGATACGCTGCTCACTTTCGAATCTAGGTTTTCTTCTCTAAAATCTTTCCATGTCAAAACGGAGGTCAAAACATCATTTTTTTTTGCGATTCTGAAATTTTGAAAGTCCGTCTAACGAAAAATTTGTTACTTTCAGGCTCCTCGGAAATATGCTCGTTTTGCGACAAACCGGACCTCGTTTCGATCTCCCAGTCAAAAGTTATGGCTTTCCAAACTTTCAACTCACCATTCTCCGTGGTAAAATCACGGAGAATGGCCATTTCTAGTGTTAAAACGCAGGAGAATAGTCATTCTCCGTACTAAATGACGGAGAATGGTCATTATCCGTGTCAAAACCACAGAGAATTGCCATTCTCCGTGGTAAAATCACGGAGAATAGTCATTCTCCGTGATATTAACACGGATAATAATCATTCTCCGTGATCTTTACACGGAGAATGGACATTCTCCGCCATTTTTTACAACGGAGAATGGTCATTCTCCGTCTTTTTCGACACGGAGAATGATCATTCTCCGTGATATTAACACGGAGAATGACCAATCTCGTGTTAACATGGAGGAGAATGGTCATTCTCCGTATTGAAAAAGACGGAGAATGACCATTCTCCGTGTTAAAACCACGGAGAATAGCTATTCTCCGTACTAAAATGGTCATTCTCCGTGATATTAACACGGATAGTAATCATTCTCCGTGATCTTTTACACGGAGAATGGACATTCACCGTCATTTTTTTTCAACGGAGAATGGTCATTCTCCGTCTTTTTCGACAGGGAGAATGGTCATTCTCCGTGATATTAACACGGAGAATGACCAATCTCGTGTTAACATGGAGGAGAATGGTCATTCTCCGTATTGAAAAAGACGGAGAATGACCATTCTCCGTGTTAAAATCTATTCTCCGTGCTAAAATGACGGAGAACGGCCATTCTCCGTCACTTTACCACGGAGAATGGCATTCTCCGTGTTAAAACCCATAGAAAATTGTCATTCTCCGTGGTTTTTAACACGGAGAATGCCATTCTCCGTGGTTTTTAAAACGGAGAATAGTCATTCTCCGTCATTTTAGCACGGAGAATGGTCATTCTCCGTGGTTTTAACACGGAGAATTTTTTTTTTAGAAAAATTTTGTCAGGAATAAAGAGTTTCGTTCTTCTTTCAAAACGATGATAATTCTTATGGAAAAGAAGAAGAAAGATCTTCTCTCCACAATTGACCTAATCGTCGGAAAAATTCAAATGTCTCCACGATGAAGATGATGATGATGGTGATGATGATGACGAGCGATGATCTGAGTTCGACTGAAAAAAAGTACACCGAATTATGAACGATCTTTGCGATCTCTGCTGAAGATGAGAGCAATGGAATTCAGATCGTGAAGAAGAAGAAGACGAAAATCGCAATCCAGATCTGAGTTTTTTGAATTCAAATACATATAGATGACCAATTCGCGCGGAGGGGTAGTTTCAGTATTATAAAAATAACAGTTTCCAGCGGGTGGCATCTAAAAGGGAATATTGGAATATTTAACGTGAAAATACTTAATTCTGGATATTTTATAAAACTCATCCAGCGGATGGACATTTCATAAAAGTCCACCCTGAAATTGGTTTCTCAGCAATTTCCAGTTAAGGTATTGTATTGGCCCATCCATAACTTTTAAAAAAATATGTGGTTATTTCACTTTCTTATTGAATATTGGTTTCGTCACTAGTTTTTCGTGATTTTGTTTTAGTTTTTTTCTCCTCTTCAAAAAATAGAAATAAAAATAAAAATTGATGGATACATGAATCTCACATCCATCGTACCCGTTACCCGGTCCATCGTATTTAATACAAGGACATATTCGTTAATTTAAACCACCTACCCAAACCTGCAAATTACCCAAAATGCCCTTGTCTCCTCCCCTTCCTCTGTCTATATCCTCTTCCAAAACAAGCTCTCTCACCAAACGGAGAGAACAAGGAAAAACCGAACCCTAACCCTAATTAAAGCAAAATCCACCAACAGACCCTCGCCATTAAACCCTCCTCTCTCTCTCTCTCTCTGTCTCTCTCCCACCAATGGGCTCCGAGTACGGCTACCGGCCGGAGATCCGGCGGTACGGCGACCGGCAGTTGGAGGAGGTGAGCGGGAATGCCCACACCGCCGCCAACCCCTCCTTCCAAGTGGTCCCTGCTGCGCGCCGCCGCTCGCCGGACCGCTCCGGCGGAGGCGGGAGCGGAGGGGCGTCGGCGTGGTGCTTCAGCGATCCGGAGATGAGGAGGAAGAAGAGGGTGGCGAGCTACAAGGTGTACTCGGTGGAAGGGAAGATCAAGTCGTCGTTCCGGAGGGGGTTCCGGTGGATCAAGTCCAAGTGCTCCGAGCTCGTCCATAGCCACTAGAGCCCCAGAGAGAGAGAGGGATGTGGTCACCGCCGGTGAGGATATGACTTGGGGGTCATTTCTTTGCTCTCTTTTTTGTTGTTATTGTGTAATTGTATCGTTGCAATTTAGTAAATTATGATTGGAATTTGGATCATCGTCTTCGTTGTAAACAAAGTTTTTTTTTTTTTTTTTTCCAAATCTCACGCACACAAACAATTGGGGACTAGTACCTTGCCGTTCCCTCCGGTGTCCGTTCTAATACCACTAAGCTAGAGAGCTTGGACTTGCAACAAAGATTTATTATTTAGTTTTGCAATGTCAATTCGTATAAAAGAGCAACGTTCATGTTTGAAGCGAATGAAGGAAACCAGGAGAGGTAATTTTTTTTTGCTAATTTTTTGGCTAGGCGGGACCGTCTTGGAATCGAATCGCAGAGGAGACGTGGACAGTTAGTCCAACTGACATGCAATACAGCGTACATAAAATTTCGTACAGACGTACATTGTGCATCGGTCTATTCAAGGGTTGATCAAGTTGTTGTATTTCTAGAACTCTATTTTCTATGCCTTTTTTATGGAAAATGAATTCAACATTTCCATATCAATGTTTTTTAGGTTGAAAATATATAGTCAAAAAAAAAAAAAAATCACTTTTTCCATTTTCATGTTTGGTTCGCACAGAGATAGGAATCTTAATTTGTTTAATTTTTTATAAATATCTTTCATTAATTTCATGATGCTACTATTATCTAGATTCACGTGTTTGGGATATAAGTTATTATTTTGAAAGTAGAGAGAGAGAGAGAGAAAGAGAGGGTATTATCGTCCAAACAAAAAATTCAAACAATATTTCTAAAGAAAGCAAAACTATTGAAAGAAGACTTGTGACTTTCTCACATAAATGAAAATATAAAAACTGTTTTCAGAGAGAAAAAATAAACATATAAAAACTGTTTTCAGAGAGAAAAAATAAACAAAAAGAGGATTGTTCTTCTCAGAAATATGAGATTCATAATTTCTTCTCATTTGTTAACATTTATTGCAGAAAAAATTAATATGTATTCTCTTTTCTCTCCCCACCAACTAAACAATTGAAATGAAATCAACTATTCTTTCAAAATGTATTTTTTTTATGTTTTACCAAACATGAATTTTAATTTTTTCATTTCCATGAAAAATAACAAAAAAATTAAGAAATTGTTTTAGTTGTCCCACGCTTTTTTTTTTTACCATAATTCAAGTGTAATTTACCGAATTCCTATAATGCATAAAATCCTCAACTTTTAACGAAAACAGTCAATGACTAACAATTAACTCCTTTGACCTCCATTTAAGTGGGATGCACATTGAATTATGACCAAAACATCCTCAAATAAGTGTGGTGCATTTTAAATTATGGTAGAATAAATGGGTTGCGACTCAAAATTTTTCTTCTTCTTATTTATGTAGGTTAAAGGAATTGACTGTTAGTTATTGACGATTTTGTTAACAATAAATTTTTTTCGTACATTATGATAATTCAGTAGGATACCCTTTGAATTACGATAAAATAAATCTATTCTACTATATAATAGGAAAACTTTGGTGAAACTTTTGAATTCCTAAAATACCCTTGAGTATTTTATAACATGATATTATTATGTCAACTTGCATGTCATTTATGTTTAAGAGTCAAAGCAATAAAGTTTGCATGCTATGAATTTTTTTTCTTTTTCATACAACTCTTCATGTTCCAATGGTAATAAATTTTTTTGTCCTTACCATTTTTCAAAGATTATTATTCTCAATAGAAAATTAAAAAAAAAAAATACAAACACATGAATAGTTACCTTATGATATTTTAATTAAAGTACGTGTAAAACACGTATATATAGATTAGTAGAAGATAACTCAAAACTTCTCAAAGAAATAATTTTTCTGGTCCGAGGAAAACCAAACGAGGCGTGTCAGCCTCCTCCGACGGGTCATCTTTGGATGCTGTTGCGACACCATGGTCCATGGAGCATGTGATGTACGCGATAGTGGCGAGCGAATTCTTCCAACTCGGTCAATATCCGCACAATGCATATTTCATCAACACTGACGAAAAAAAATAAAGAAGTCGTCGGACTTTACCATATAAGTTTAGGCAGAGACCTGACAACCGTGCCCACGAGAAAGATTAAAGAGGAAAAAATGTTTGTCTCGTAGCCATAGTGATTTTACAGGTTTTGACGAGTCTGGACCGGACCGGTCCATTACAATTTGGAGAAGTGGGTCGGTCTATTCTGGACTCGAGTATGAAAATTCAAATCCAGTCTGATCCATAATTCAATCTGAACTCGGTCGAGCTAGACTGGGTCTGGGCATGCCTTCGGGTCCATGCAATAAACCAAAAATGAAAATTATAAGTTATCTACGATTTGCGGTTAACTAATAATGGCTAAAAATTGGGTTATTCATTCCATTAAGCTAGGTTTAAGCCACACCTAAACTATTTGTCTTTTTTTTCCCCTAATATGTATATATACATTTATTGTCCGGGTTTCCAACACGCCCTTTCCGGAATTGGGCTGCAGGTCTAGAAGGAAAAACTCGAGCCCACCAGTTAGAGTGATTGGGCCGGACCAACCCAGGCAAGCTTCGGGATGCCCGATCCACAACACACATTGACTACATTGACCTTTTATGTATAAATTCATGAGACGCACTACAACCTAGCTTAGTGTTAAAATAAAAAAGCAATCTAAAAAAAATTTGACACCGAACTCGAGGCATAAGACCTTGGTGAGTGGCGAAAGATTAGTTGATCGAACCATGGGAACGTGTTATTTCTTCTATTTATTTGATGGGAGTTACGGAACAGTGGATCAAACAGACATACAATACAGCGTGCACAAAATCTCATACGTATCGTTGAACATCTAACAAAAATAAAAAATAAAAAACTTTTGACTTCCTAAACTACCATTTTTTTCCTTACCTAAGGGACAGGACAACACAATTTACTTGAAAACTGTCAATGACACTCATTTTTAGTGTCGGTTTTATTGTATAAATGTCAAAGTTATGATGTCTTTTTTTTTTTTTTATAAGACTACAAAAATTTGGTAGTCTTGATAGACATGCAACTCGGACGGGTTGGGTCAGGCTTGAGCTCAACCTGAACCAGAACCAAACTCGGTGGATCATAAGCCTAGTCTGAGCCCAAATCCGACCCGCCCTTGGGATCAACATTTTAAGTCCAAGACCGAGCTCGGAGGAATAGAAAAGTACCCAAGTTCCTTGGATTGGGTTGGGCCCATCGGGTTTATTGATCTCTAATATGATATTTGAAATAATTTTAAACAAAGTTATTAAACACACACTTAACTTAATTACCAATCATGTCTCAATTATTACAAAATACAAACTAAAATGGGATTTAAGGTAAGGATTTGAAGAGTTTGGCTGAAAGTTTTTATAGGATTTTTTTATTTATTTAAAAAGTATGAAAGAGCGTATATATAAAAGTATACATAGATTATGTTTGTTGGGTTCCGGGTTCTTTGGGTAACCCACCCAACACATGAATCCAAGTCCAATTCGATTTTTGATTGGGTTCAAATATTTTAATCCGAACCCTAGCCCTAGTCCAAGTCCGAGTATCTTCAACCCAAACCGAACCCATAATGGATTTATTTCATTGGGCTCGGGTTTAGTCTGTCCGAGTTGCATCCATAAGTCTTGATGGCATAGAAGTATGTTTTTAGGACTGTCAAAATTTGTCAAAATTTTGACAGCCCTCTACCGTTCAAACGTAATTGTGTCTAATTTGAAGTATCAAAACTCCCTTAATGAAGTTTGATAGTATCTTGGTGGTATATCTCCTACGAATATAATATATTTTTAAATAATAATAATAAGAGGAAAGAATGCTTGTTTAGGTTTTAAGTTGGAAGAAGGTGATAATGAGATGTGTTCTCCCAATAGAAATTATTTCTATTATTTTCAAAAATAAAATAAAATAAGTTGTGTTGTCCCAAAAATACATCTTCAACCCATTGCGAGTTTGGAAAAAAAATGTCTGCCACATAGGAATCACCACTTCTTCTTGCAATTTTTTTTTCCAATACAAATGTGAAATAAATTGTGAAGTTGACATGACAATAATATGTTGTCTAGATCATGACAATAGACTTCACAATACTTTACTTCCACATCATCAATTATGAATAAAAATATTTATAAAAAAATATTGTCTTGTGCCTCATGCCACATAGGAATCATAACACAAAATAAGACAATAGAATTGGAGATGCTCTTAACACAAGTCCAGTTAATTAATATCATATTTTCGATAATTGAGTTAAAAAAAAGTCCCATTACATAAGAAGCATGATGGCTAGCTTTGATGATAGTTATTGGTTAATATCCTGTTTGTTGGTATCTTGTACCTAATGGAATTTTAATGGTCAAATGTTTTAGCAACAATTTATCCTAAGACTTAATTATGAAATTATGTAATTCTCAAACATGCAAGAGTTATGATTTGTTTTTGCTTTATCTTAGATTGTTTGCAGATTTATATACACACACCTTATAGTGCCCGACTTGATATAGTGTCATGGCTCCACCTCTAGATTGTATAATTTACTTTTAAAATTAAAATCCTATAGTTCTTCACATAATCAAATGGACATTCTGGTATAGCTTTATATGTACATTTTTCTTTTGGAACTCCACTCGTTGGCCTAGTTTAAACCTAGGACTTCCTAATTATCAGAAAATTTTATAGGGGAGGACACATTTCAGAAGTAATATATATATATATATATATATATATATATATATATATATATATATATATATATATATATATATATATATATATTGCAAAATAACATAGAGAAATGCCAACTTCTTTGGTGCTCCAATTTTTTTAAAGCCAACTTAGAGATACGTGAACATTTTGGTGCCAACTCTACGATATTGAAGGGATGCCAACTTCTTTGGTGCTCCAATTTTTTTAAAGCCAACTTAGAGATACGTGAACATTTTGGTGCCAACTCTACGATATTGAAGGGATGCCAACTTCTTTGGTGCTCCAATTTTTTTAAAGCCAACTTAGAGATACGTGAACATTTTGGTGCCAACTCTACGATATTTTTGAACGCCAACTTAGAAAAAGTGCACCAATTTCGTTGACGACAAATATATATATATATATATATATATATATATATAATATATATATATATATATATATATATATATATATATATATATATATATATATATATATATATATATATATATATAAATAAAATATATTGTTGAGAAAAAAAAATATATATATATATATCGTTGAGAAAGCTTCCTTGAGAGGGCGGGGTATAGATACATACAATAAAGGCCGGATCAAACTATTATCAGTCGTGTGGAATGTTTGGAGGGAACGAAACAGACGTGTTTTCGAGGGTGTGGCTACTTCTGTACATGGTATCATTCATAACATTGAAACAGATGTTAATATTATGGGTGGATAGAGGAGATCTGTGTAAAGGGTGGGTAATGGCTTGGCTGTGTAACACAAGAATGTAATTCTTTTTATCAATAAACTAGTACCTTTGCTTCAATATATATATATATATATATATATATATATATATATATATATATATATATATATATATAAGAATAGGTGATTTTATTCAACAAGATGAAAAGAATACAAGGGTGCAAAGACTAGCCACCATTCACTGCTTCCCTATATGGGAGCACAATGTAGACAGTAGCCTTGATTCAGCTACCCCCCATACATACAATGTCCCTTTCTATGTTATTCACTATAGCAGCTATCGACATCACTGTCCCTTCAAAGATCCGTCTATTACGTTCGTGCCAAATATGCCAAACGGCCGATAGTAATCGCATTTTGGTGTTGTTGAACACCTCTTGTCCCTGATTCTCGCATGCAGTCACTTCATCGAATACAGCTTGCAGGTCTCTTCCTCCTCTCCAACTGATTCCCAGCTTTGTTTTGGAATATTGCCATACGTGAACTGATACAGGGCAGTGGAAGAATATATGGTCGCACGTTTCCAGCGTATTGCCACATAGAACACAGTTCATATTGTCCACCTGGACTCCCAATCTGGCCAATCTTTCTCTAGTTAGCAATCTTCCTCGTATAACTTTATATGCACAGAGCTTCATCTTCACCGCCACTCCTTTAGTCCAAATAATATGTTCGCCCATTCCACCTGAGGGAACCGCGGTCGGCATTGTTCATAGACCATTCTACTAGTAAACTCTCCCGCGTTCGAGTTCTCCCAGACCCACCGATCCACTTGTTCCGTCGAAGCAATGGGGACTTCCTCCCGTTCTAAAGCAAGCCAGCGCCCTTCCCGTCTTCCACGTACATTCCATGCTCCATTCTCTATTATAGCATCCACTGTATATCCATATTGCCTACTAGTTCGAACACTGGCCATCCCATTCTATCAGCTAGGCTTTGGTGGTTAAGCCATGGGTCTAACCAGAGGCTTGTACTCCTCCCATTGCCAATGACACGTTTAAGCTTCATTTTTAGCTGAGGCCGGATCCTGAGGATATGTTTAAAAGTAACACTGAAGTTATTATCCAACTTCTGGATCCAGAAGTTAGTATTATTATATATCTACTAGTCATCCAATGAGCCCAAAGGGAGTCACCATTAAGTAGCTTCCAGGCCAATTTATGAACTGCAACCTCTCGTAATGTCTTCAAGGAACAGATTCCTACTCCTCCTTCCTCCTTGCTTTTACAAAGTTCGGCCCAGGATATAGTGTGGAGACCGCCTCTCCATAAGAAATTGGCGCATAATTTCTCGATCTTCTCAATAGTTTTGTCCGGGATATGGATTGCTTAGAGCCAGTAATCCGTAATTGCCGTAATGACTAATCGAATCAATTCTATTCTCCCCCCGAAGGATATCAGTTGAGATTGCCAACCTTCTAGACGATTTTGCACATATGTTATGAGGCCCTGACAATCTGCATCTCTAGCGTATGTAATGGATAGCGGGAGGCCAAGATATTTGACTGGGAGAGTACCTGTATCAATACAGAGAAGACGCGAACATATATCCGTTTGCGGGCAGTCCTTATTATAATACGCCCGACTTTTCTCCCTGTTGATCTGCAAGCCCGAGACTTTCCCGAAGTCTTCCAATAACCTGTTTAGCGCCATAATACTACGTATAGACGGTTCAATGAACATTTAAAGATCATCTGCATAGATGAGATGAGACACAATAGGGTCAACCCGACTATATAATAGGATTATTTGCCTGTGGTGTACGGTTGTCACGCCCCAGAACCAGAATACTGAAGAGCGGGGGCAGACATAGCCAGCTACGTATATGAAATGGAACTGTCACGCCCCAGAACCAGAATACTGGAGAGCGGAGGAATGACTCAGCCAGCTACGTATTACGGGTAGATGAATACCGTATAATACGATCAATGCTGTCTACAAGACGAGGGGGTGCATACTACATGAAAGTCTCCCTATGGTCACTTCACATCTATTGTCTCAATCATTCAAACAAGAAACAGAAATAGAGAACATGTGAGATAAAGCAGTAAGGCATCCCAAATGCTCAGTCAAAATATTCTTGATATCTGGCTTTACAAAACACAGCCAGATGATGTAGTAAGTATACACAATTGTTATCAGCTGCAGCCTGACTTAGTTACAATTATGCAAAAGTAGGTACAAGACAATCTGACTAACATGTCGGTGCCAAACGGCAAAGTATAAAGTATTTAACAAAACGAGCGGGGAAGTAAGAAATCCACTCGAGTCCTCCTGCGATCATCCCTCTAGTGTTGACCATCTTGGAGGTAGAAGTAAGCTGGATCCTCGGGGACTGGCTCTAAATCTGGCCATGCAAAACCAGAGAGGTTAGACCTCTAATAGCAAGTACCACAAGGGAGCACGATATGAGGAATAGACCAGTAATAGGAAACATATAAAATAGATCTCTGTTGGCTACTGGGATTCACATCACATCACGACACTTCGAACCAACCTCCCAACCAAACAAGGACAGAAGTTGACCCGTCATGTCCTGATATTCCGATCATCCTAGTTAGTCATCAGAGTAGAGACAGTACCCAAACAAATCAATTTAAACGGCCATGCAACTACTACGGCTTGCTACTGTGAGTTCCAAGTTATCCTGGAATTATGCAATAGGGATTCCTCAGTTCTTACTATGTGCAAGCAAGGCTAGTTTACCCAGTCAATCAATTGCGCCAATCATGAATTAGACGAATCCCAGCGGGACGTCCGTCATCAATATACAATATACAATAAATCATATAACCATATACCGCTCCCTGCCCGTGTGGCAGATTTGCAGTATCTGTGGGGACCAACCGGCCTGTCGGGCACTACTAGTCCTAAAAGGGCTGCCATGTAAGAACTCAAAAATCTATTCCCTCAATGCAATCATTATTTTATTTAACTTAATAGTCTCTACGTTGAGTGAAATCCCATGCCGTGGATCATGGTCATTCAGAATGAGTACTAGTGTACGGGGTACGATATGCACAATTCTACAACGATATCCGTGCGGTTAGGTTGTAGGTCTTTACATAGCGTAATGCAACAATCAAAACTAACCACGGAATAATCATGCCTTGACCATAAAGTACACATGCTGTTTTTGTAAGATAAATAAATAAATAAATAAATAAATAAATAAATTGAAGCCTGCATGTGCCTGTATGCCAATATTCGAGATCAGCCAGTCGATTACAATAGTTCATAATTAATATGAACGTGTCTCATTCATTCAATTTAATAAGACGACTAGCCAGTCTCTTAGTCCCAACTAGAAACGCATGATCAATTATTAAATTAAGATAACAATCCTTGTTTATTAATGCCAAGACAATAATTAATGTTAACAAATGCCAAATCAATCAATAAATGGTGATAAATGTCACTCAATCTCAATCAATGTCAATTTGAAACAAGAATCAGCCAAAAACATTATGGCCAGCATTCATGCGGCTGGGAAATGAATGGGTTGCATGCGGCTAGGCAAGGGTGATTCCATGCGGCCGAAACCAAAATAGTCTCATGCGGCCGAATTCGTAAAGTCCTATGCAGCTAGAAATTAAAGGGATCTTGTGCGGCTACGGGCAATATTCGCACATACGGCCAGGGGGAATTCTATGCGGCAGAAATAGGTACAAGCCTATATGCGGCTAAGAAGTCTCATGCGCCATGCGGTAGAGAATAATCAGCACCATGCGGCTGAAAAACGATCAGCTCCATGCGGCTAGAAATGATCAGTGCCATGTGGCTGAAAAACGATCAGCTCCATGCGGCTAGAAATGATCAGTGCCATGCGGCTGAAAAACGATGGGCGTTCATACGGCTGAGAATTACACGCGGCTCATGCGGCTGAAGGACTGAGTGCATATGCGGCTGGCTAAAAACTCATGCGGCAGATAAGCTCATGCAGCTATCTAAGCCCATGTGGCTATCTAAGCCCATGCGGTTAACTAAGCCCATGCGGCTAACTAAGCCCATGCGGCCAGGATGACTTGCCGCATGAAGACTCATGCGGCCAAGCACTACCATGCGGCCAGGATCTGTTCTTCTTCTCCGAATTTTCTAAGGACAGAACCATGAAAACCATTGCTTCCAAGCTCTCTAAATCTTTCATTCCAAGCCCAAATCTGAACTTTTATAGGTCAAAATGGGTAGAACGAAATTCTCTACGACATGGAGCCATCAAAACTTAAAGATAACAAAATTTACTAGATCAAAACCTAAGAAATCCGAAAATGCTTTAAACTTAGATCTACAAGAAATGAATCATAGAAATCGAAAATGCTAAGTACTAAAGAGGCTCAAAACCAAGTAAGAAAGATGATGGAACAATAATAATGGTGATCCATCAAGAAGTAAGTTTGGCACTTGCCTTGGCGGCTGGTAGGTGGGGGAGGAGTTATGAGGAAGAAGGAGATTAATGGTGAAGTAATGAAGAGAGAGAAAGGGGATGGCTTTAAATGGAAGGGGTGGTGGTAGGTGGAGGTTTGTTTCGGTTCATGATGAACCAACAACTAAATGAACCCAAAGTATAGCTAAAGCAGAGTATAAAAGCAGGAAATAAAATGCAGAAATAAAATTAAAGAAAATTAATTAACATAAAATTAAAGGGGTTTAATTACAAAGCAATACATGATAAATATTAAATAAATATATATTAAAGCAGTACATGTATTAAAAATATGTATTCTGGGAACGAAAAGTGACAGGAACTCATCTCGCTATACGGTCACGGCTGTCTAGATATATGAGGGTTTACTACAAGCCAACAGTCACCTATGGTCATGAACAAGTCTAGTGTCTCAATCACAAGCAAGTAGGTAAAGTCACAAGATGTATGATCATTAAATATACAATAATACGACGTCCCAAATATTACATATTCAGCTGATCATGAAGCTAGTTGTTACAAATGTTAGGACTAGCAAGAGTTTAGTCATAAATGATCAACCCTAGGATCTGTCAATCATGTTACAGCCCGTAGGCAAAAGTAAGTACAATCGAGCTAAACATGTGCTCGTCGGCTAAACGACTCAAAAGAATATTTTTACAATACAGTGGGAGAGCCAAAAATAACCCACTCGATGCCCTGGTTACGCCTAGTGGTCACCATCAGGCTAGAAGGTCGGTAGATCCTCTAGAGCTGCTCCAAAATCTGGCCATACAAAACCAGCTGGGTCAGATCCCAGAAAGAGCAAGTGCCACAAAGGAAGCTTCACTTAGGAACTAAAACCAGTAATTAGCACAGAAGATAATAATATATAGTAAAACTGGAGAAATATAACATTATGAGGATATAAGGTAAGATAACCATGGTACCATTCAGATAACCAGGTTACAATCCTTAAACCAAATAAGGACCGGGATTGTAACCCTTCGTCTGAACCGAACTTGGTTCCTCCCATTTATCAGCAAGATAATATAAGAAAATTAGAACGTGCAACAATCTTGTACAGGATCGAGGCAAGACTAGACTGATTATTCCCCATCCAATAATCACGGCCAAACAATAAGTACGGCTTGATACTTTAACTAGATAGGGTTATCACAGGCCTAGTTACTAGCAAGATGCAGTGAGATTATTCCACAGCCACAAGCCCTGCAGACCATCCAGGTTACCCAGGTCGAAGATTAGGAGTTGAATTCAGGTGGGTACATCGTCCAGGAAATATATGTACCCTTAAGTAGCTTGAAGGGTGCAGCACATGACAGTGTGCTGGAAATGTGCCCTACTCGACGGCAGGCTACAGATCCCAAGCGCGCCCAGGTAACGGAATTGCCTGTAGCTGGGAGATCTCTTTATGACTAATGTATTAATCTAGTTATTAGCCTTAGTCCATTTCAATAGGTACTCCTGACCGTGGTACTCATGAGTCCCCTCCTAGACATGATGCAAGACAGGACTGAATAATTTATACAAGCACAATCGCCCACGGTGTCTAGGTTATTTATACAGGTCATGTCAGGTAGCCGTCGCAACAGCTTATCAAGATATATCATATCCGGTTTACTGGTCAGGAGTGCGCCACGACGGGTATTTGTAAAAACAAAAGTATAAAACTTTATTGATACAAACTGTAATAAAGATTATAAGAATTCTGGGAAAATTACAACTATAGGAATCCAATCTTGATGACGATTGCTTTATCCCTTGGACAATGTGAACTTTGAAGACGAAGCCTTTGAAGTTGAAAACAACTCTGGAAATTGAAGGCAAAAGCCTCTGAAGTTGAAGACAAAAGTCTCGGAAGAATGCAGCAGCACTTTGGCAAGAACTCCTGAACTCTCTGATTTCTGATCTCTGATCTTGATCTTGATCCCCTTGAAATGAAGACTTGAAACTCTATTTATAGAGTTCTAAAAATAACTAACTTTCAGTTATTTTGGACTGCGCAAGCTGATTTGCGCAGCAACTGGTTTGCGCAGATATGGACTGCGCAGGCAGTTACTGGATCGTGGGCCAACTATCTGAGATACATGGCATTATTTGATTAAAATGCGCATGATCGTGCATAGACAGTTGCCACGTAATGAGCAATTGATGGCATGAATGCCACATGTAATTTATCAGTTATGTTGGTAGAATACGCAAAATGAACTGCGCATACACTGGTTTGTGCAGACTCAGACTGCGCAGGCTTCATTTGCGCAACCACGGATTGCGCTGCCAACTGTCAGCCGTCTTCGAGCATGTGCGACGCCAAAAATGAACAGTCTCCTCGTTATTCGTGTCGTCAGCTGTCAGGAAGATCTGATTTGATTCAGTCAATGATAACTTCTGCCACGTCAGCCTGCGCAGTTGGGAACATGCGCAAACCAACCTGCGCAAAGTGACGTCTGCACAATCTGTTGTCTGCACAACTCATCAAAATGATGAATATCTTAAATTTTTGACTTTGTTGATTGATGCAACTTAATTTTTTAGGACCTAAAAGACCCCCTTCAAAGTTTTCGAAAGTTGATTATAATCAAAATTTCGAAATACTTTGAATTTTTGAATGTTGAATCATTTTGCGCAATATGATGAGCTGTCTGCGCAAAGCGAATAGACCACAAGTTTAGGCGCAATCCGAGGCATCCGTTTCGTATTTCAAAAACTATAAATACCCCTCTTTTCGTTTTCAATTCTTTACTTTGCAATCTTTCGAGCTTTTTGAGAAGAAAACCTTCACTGTTCTCCTCCTCCGACGATTGTCATGGTCCCACGACGATCAAATGCTGCCGCTGCCGCCGCCGCGAAGGGAAAAGCTCCGGCTGAGTCTTCTGACAGGGTTGCACGGCGAGCTTCCCGACACGAATCCGCACACCCTGCTCTGAGAGGTAGTTGAACCGATCGAAAACCCCTTCTTAGGGTGATTCGACTCCCTTGAAACTCATCTCTTTTTAGAGATAAGTTCATATTGCGCCACCCTTTTTAGGGTTTCGGTTGCATCAACTATCAGTTCTTCATTTTTATGAAGGCTGCATTCTTGCGCAAATTGTTGATTTGTGCTGACAAGAAGTCAGTGCAAACAATTAAGTTGCGCAGATATCAGTGCAAACCATTACTTTGCGCACCTTTTATGATGCGCAAACTGATATTGCGCAAGTCATGTCAGCGCAATCTGAGGTTGCGCAAATCATGTCAGTGCAGTCTGAGGTTGCGCAAATCATGTTTTATGTTTAAAAACAGAATATTTGTCTTGGACTAATTTTCATCTGTTTGTTGATGCAGTTGAAGTCAATGAAGATCCAGATTACGAACATTTTGTGGGAACCCTTACAGAGTCTGAATACAAAGAAGATCTGTCTCATGTCCATTACCCTCAGTATGATCTGCCGGCCTCCCGTCAGGCTATATTGATTTCTCAGGACAATGAAACTTTGATGTGTTTGATGAACGGACAGCCTTTAGAATCAGCTGATGCTGTAATTCACAAGAAACCCTTATTCCTATTCGGTGACGCCTTTGAAAGAGCCTCTCAGCCTAGGCCAAGGATGGAAGATAGGGTAGTTCACCAGCAAGATAGATCTTTTTTTATACCCGACATTGCTCGCTGCCTTCCTTTGTCACGGTACGCTCATGCAAGCTACCCTAGGAAGATGGATTGAATATACTCTATTTCGGATGCTCGGCAGGAAAATCTTCGTAAATAAGGGGCCACAACATAAGGATATGTTTTATAGCTCTTCCGACAGATATAGTGTCCTACTGAGAGGCTTAAGACCTGGCTGCATTCCACCAGAGAACTCCATGCTAATGCCTGTTAGGACACCAATTCGCAAATGAGTTTGCGAAGGTTGAAGGAAAATATCCTGAGCAGATATAAATGACTGGATTAGTGAATCCAGACTACAAGCGATGGAGTTATATCGCGAATTGGGTTCTGGGAAAATTCCAAGACAGACTCCACAAATCAACCTGTATGAAGCATGCATGCCACTGTATATGGATTTGCTCCCAATCCTCATATGTTTCTTAGCCTTAGCTGAAAGATACAACTACAGGACCGAAACTTTCATGACCCCAGGGGAGAGATGGGCTTGCACTCCACGAGATGAAGTCTACTCGTACTTGC
>JANAVB010031018.1:1139556-1163740 GCA_029216955.1 Iris pallida | reverse complement strand
ATCCAATATCACGGCCAAACATAAGTAACGGCTTGATACTTTACTAGATAGGGTTATCACAGGCCAGTTACTAGCAAGAGCATGAGATTATTCCACAGCCACAAGCCCTGCAGACCATCCAGGTTACCAGGTCGAAGATTAGGATTGAATTCAGGTGGGTACATCGTCAGGAAATATATGTACCCTTAAGTAGCTTGAAGGGTGCAGCACATGACAGTGTGCTGGAAATGTGCCCTACTCGACGGCAGGCTACAGATCCCAAGCGCGCCCAGGTAACGGATTGCCTGTAGCTGGAGATCTCTTTATGACTATGTATTAATCTAGTTATTAGCCTTAGTCCATTTCACTAGGTACTCTGCTGACCGTGGTACTCATGAGTCCCTCCTAGACATGATGCAAGACAGGACTGAATAATTTATACAAGCACAATCGCCCACGGTGTCTAGGTTATTTATACAGGTCATGTCAGGTAGCCGTCGCAACAGCTTATCAGATATATCATATCCGGTTTACTGGTCAGAGTGCGCCACGACGGGTATTTGTAAAAACACAAAGTATAAAACTTATTGATACAAACTGTAATAAGATTATAAGAATTCTGGGAAATTACAACTATAGGAATCCAATCTTGATGACGATTGCTTTATCCCTTGGACAATGTGAACTTTAAGACGAAGCCTTTGAAGTTGAAAACAACTCTGGAAATTGAGGCAAAAGCCTCTGAAGTTGAAGACAAAAGTCTCGGAAGAATGCAGCAGCACTTGCAAGAACTCCTGAACTCTCTGATTTCTGATCTTCTGATCTTGAGCTTGATCCCCTTGAAATGAAGACTTGAAACTCTATTATAGAGTTCTAAAAATAACTAACTTTCAGTTATTTTGGACTGCGCAATCTGATTTGCGCAGCAACTGGTTTGCGCAGATATGGACTGCGCAGGCAGTTACTGGATCGTGGGCCAACTATCTGAGATACTGGCATTATTTGATAAAATGCG
The DNA here is from genome assembly GCA_029216955.1 of Iris pallida. Taxonomy (NCBI): domain Eukaryota; kingdom Viridiplantae; phylum Streptophyta; class Magnoliopsida; order Asparagales; family Iridaceae; genus Iris; species Iris pallida. The sequence goes on along the minus strand of JANAVB010031018.1, from coordinate 1,162,746 downwards.
CATTATCGTGCATAGACAGTTGCCACGTATGAGCAATTGATGCATGAATGCCACATGTAATTTATCAGTTATGTTGGTAGAATACGCAAAATGCGCATACACTGTGTTTGTGCAGACTCAGACTGCGCAGGCTTCATTTGCGCAACCACGGATGCGCTGCCAACTGTCAGCCGTTCTTCGAGCATGTGCGACGCCAAAAATGAACAGTCTCCTCGGTCTTCGTGTCGTCAGCTGTCAGGAAGATCTGATTTGATTCAGTCAATGATAACTTCTGCCACGTCAGCCTGCGCAGTTGGGAACATCAAACCAACCTGCGCAAAGTGACGTCTGCACAATCTGTTGTCTGCACAACTCATCAAAATGATGATATCTTAAATTTTGACTTTGTTGATTGATGCACTTAATTTTTTAGGACCTAAAACCCCCTTCAAATTTCGAAAGTTGATTATATCAAATTTCGAATACTTTGAATTTTGAATGTTGAATCATTTGCGCAAGATGATGACTGTCTGCGCAAAGCGAATGACCACAAGTTTAGGCGCAATCCGAGGCATCCGTTTCGTATTTCAAAACTATAAATACCCTCTTTTCGTTTTCAATTCTTTACTTTGCAATCTTTCGAGCTTTTTGAGAAGAAAACCTTCACTGTTCTCCTCCTCCGACGATGTCATGGTCCCACGACGATCAAATGCTGCCGCTGCCCGCCGCCGCGAAGGGAAAAGCTCGGCTGAGTCTTCTGACAGGGTTGCACGGCGAGCTTCCACACACGAATCCGCACACCCTGCTCTGAGAGTAGTTGAACCGATCGAAAACCCCTTCTTAGTGATTCGACTCCCTTGAACTCATCTCTTTTTTAGAGATAAGTCATATTGCGCCACCCTTTTTAGGGTTTCGGTTGCATCAACTATCAGTTCTTCATTTTTATGAAGGCTGCATTCTTGCGCAAATTGTTGATTGTGCTGACAAGAAGTCGTGCAAACAATTAATTGCGCAATATCAGTGCAAACCATTACTTTGCGCACCTTTTATGATGCGCAAACTGATATTGCGCAGTCATTCAGCGCAACTGAGGTTGCGCAATCATGTCAGTGCAGTCTGAGGTTGCGCAAATCATGTTTTATTTAAAAACAGAAATATTTGTCTTGGACTAATTTCATCGTTTGTTGATGCAGTTGAAGTCAATGAAGATCCAGATTACGAACATTTTGTGGGAACCCTTACAGAGTCTGAATACAAAAAGATCTGTCTCATGTCCATTACCCTCAGTCTGATCTGCCGGCCTCGTCCTCAGCTATATTGATTTCTCAGGACAATGAAACTTTGATGTGTTGATGAACGGACAGCCTTTAAAGCAGCTGATGCTGTAATTCAACAGAAACCCTTATTCCTATTCGGTGACGCCTTTGAAAGAGCCTCTCAGCCTAGGCCAAGGATGGAAGATAGGGTAGTTCACCAGCAAGATAGATCTTTTTTTATACCCGACATTGCGCTCGCCTTCCTTTGTCACGGTACGCTCATGCAAGCTACCCTAGGAAGAGGATTGGAATATCACTCTATTTCAGGATGCTCGGGCAGGAAAAATCTTCGTAAATAAGGGCCACAACATAAGGATTTTATAGCTCTTCCGACAGATATAGTGTCCTACTGAGAGCTAAGACCTGGCTGCATTCCCCAAGAGAACTCCATGCTAATGCCTGTTAGGACACCAATATTCGCAAATGAGTTTGCGAAGGTTGAAGGAAAATATCCTGAGCAAGATATAATGACGGATTAGTGAATCCAGACTACAAGCGATGGAGTTATATCGCGAATTGGGTTCTGGGAAAATTCCAAGACAGACTCCAACAAATCAACCTGTAGAGCAGTGCAGCCACTGTATATGATTTGCTCCCAATCCTCATATGTTTCTTAGCCTTAGCTGAAAGATACAACTACAGACCGAAACTTTCATGACCCCAGGGAGGATGGCTTTGCACTCCACGAGATGAAGTATATCTCGTACTTGCCCATGGCAGATGCTCCGTATGAGGAGTATGTACCAACAAATGATGATTGAACAAGCTCAGAAAGAGATCCAGAGATGGTGACAGTGTTCGAAGAACTATTGTGCCATTACAAGATCTGTTCTTTATTTTACAAGAGTGCACTGCCAATACTTGTTTTCTTCAAAGGGCTACCATATCTGCTTCTTAGTCATATAGAGGAGAAGAAAACCAAGGAGAACGATAAATGCTACCCAACCTTTTTCAAACCTTGAGCCATACAGAGGTCAAAAAATTAATGGAACAGAGTGGTCACTTTGATAAAGAAGTGAAGGATGATCATGAATATCCTCCTTTGAAGAGAGAGACAATTTGGAAAGTTTTTGAGAATGGGCTATAGGCCCATGTCAGAAGCGCACAATTGGCGGGATTCTTGACATACTGGCTGCGAAGGTTCGTAGTTCCCGATCCAGTGCAGTGGATCGTTTTCACCGTGGCGTCTTGTTTGCAGCTGTTAAGCTATCTTCTTCGGTTATAAAATGGACTTACTATCCAATGACCTGCAAGCTGAATGCCAGTCTTCGTTTATATGTGACTTGATGTTGAAAGCGAAAGGAGAGGGAATTCCCTCGCTTAGAATTGCCATATACATATTTGTTGGATGGTTGCTTCTTCACTATCCAACTCTAATGGATCCTGGCATGGGACCAGTTGACGGCAGTTTTCTTCGAAGGTATTCCGAGGAAAATGGAAATATACTTCCTTAACTGAGTGTAGATTTTGTTGAATCTGAACAGAGGCTGGAACTTTTGTTGCGCTCCTTTCCCTGCTGGGTATGATCAGATGTCCACGAATATGGTGGATTCGAAACTGCAGCCTCTAACCTCGTGTCGCTTTTGAATGGTTGAAGACAATTCGACCATCTCATTTAGTCTACCGATTCGAAGAAGAGGCTACTTAGAACCATACCTCCCAAGCCGTTTGCTCGACGTTTGGTATGATCAGTTCCATGTAGGGCGCAATTACCTGCCTCCAAGGCAAAGGTTATCTGATAGACGGAGCTAGGGCTTGGGCTTATTACAATGCCCGTGATACAAAAGCCATTTTTTCCATGCCAGCAAAGACTACTCCTCAGGGTCCTCGAATGCTTTTTACATACTCCGTGTTTTACACATCAACGAATACTTTTGCCGAGAATTTCAATCTCGCAGATAGTTTCGCCACTGCAACAAGATTGAGAAGAGGGAGAATTGCTCCATCGATCCCTATAAATGAGGAGGCGCAGGAACCGACAGATGCACCTCTGGAAACTACAAGGGATATTATATTCCCCCAAGAAGTAAATACACCACTTCGTATTTCTCTGAAGGTGGGTAAATCTCCTGCGAAGAAAAGAAGAAGAGAGGAGTCTCCTGCTCCTGTGGCGAAGAAGAAATTGATTCTTGATGTTTCTTCTGAAAAGGTGACTACCAGATCTCAATCCCGACAATTGGCCGAGACACATCAAGAAGTTGCCAGTACAACCAACTTCCGTGCAAAAGCAAGCAGAGCCAGAAAATGTAGAGAGTCCTGTTAGACCTCTACACAGAAAGAAAAGAGTAGTCACCAGAAGAGTCTTGAAAGAGTCTTCTTCTATACAACTCCTGACTTCAGTAGATGCTGCTGCAGGACTTCTAATGGCATCTCCCACACCTGCTTCTGAATCAGGGAGCAAAACTCTCGAGGAGAATGAACAGAGGGGAGATTTTGCCCCAAGAATTGAAAAGCCTAGAGAACATATCTTAGAGAAAGAACAAAGTGTTGTACGACCTCATTCTCCTATTGCAGATATTACTCAACCTCCTCCTACTCCCAGGACTCTTCGTGAGGACGAAGACCGTAAAATGATTGCAGCTCTGGAGGATTGCAGTTATAGTTTGCAGGAAGATTAGGCTGCCACTAGCAGTGGAAATACAGCAGTAGAAGAAGAAGAAAAAGAAGAAGACGAGGAAGGTTCTTCATCCGAAAATGTTGATAAGTATTTACAAGATCCTAAAAAGGATAATGAAGAACACAATTATCTTGATACTGTCGATGATATTTCAAATCCTAAAAAGGATATTGAAGTGGAGGCATCTGCAGAAAAAGCTGTCGATGTTGAGATAGAAATATCTCCTGAAGAAGTTGCCGACGAAGGTGTGCTAAAAGAAAATCCCGCCACCGACCCTCAAGGTATAAAACGAGATTTAACAATCTTTTCTTTTTTAAAATGAACTGATAACTAATATCTTCATTTGCAGATCTTGAGACTTTGCCAACACCTCCAACGGACCTGATTATGGTGCCTATACCAACGGTGGTTATTAGCAGTAGTCATCATTTATCTTGTGGTTCTGAGGCGGGCAGCAGCCAGGCTATTGCAGCTGAGGCTACTTCTGTTCAACGGTATTCCATTCCAGTAAGGAATGAACTCGTTGTTAGACCAAACCAAGGTAACATTGCTCTTAATTTGATCTTTTGTTCATCAACAATCAATTAGTAAAATAATAATTTTACTTTTGCAGAAGATCAAGCAGGAGGAGCAACCAGCTCTACTCTGGCTCCCTTATTTAAAGAGCCTATTGTCCAACCTCAAAGAATCGAGCAACCTGTTACCCCGTCTTCATCAGGAGTAGCAGCGACTCCTGGAACTTTGGCCATTAATCAGCAAGTGGTCCAGTCATTTACCCGATGTTTCTTTGAGTCGCTGGGATCTCTCGTCCGTAAAATGATAGAGAAAGAAGGGGCTGACTTCATTATGGTTAGGAAGCCCATTTCTTTCTTGATAAGAGCCATAAGAGACCAAGAAGACGAAGCTCAGGCCACTCTCCTTGAACATATACTGGATGAATTAGAAGTCTCCATCAAGAAGTATAAAGAACTCAAGAAGAAAGATGTAGACTCTTTAGTACAAGCTGAATTTGAGCGGCTGGCTCAAGCTGCTGATATGGAAAGGTTAACTCTTCAAAATCTGTTAGAAGCTCATTCAGCAAAATCAGCTGAATATAATTCTAAAATAGAATCAATTACTCTAGTGGCTGAAAGCAAAGGACGGCGACTTGCTGAGCTGAAGGCTGAAATTACTCGCCTCCAACAAGAGTTTAAAGAAGAAACTGTTAATCACCAACTGGTGATTGAACAATTTAATGCATTGATTGAAGAAAGAAATGAGTATGAGACCACTCATGGTGAAGAGATCACTCGCAGGACAGTAGATATGCCCATTTTTGATGAAGAAAGCGGATGGAGGAGGCAAGAAAGATAGTAGCGTCAACACACGAAGAAGAGCTGCAGACATTGAAGCAGCAAATTGACAATCTGATTGTCCTTCCTTCTTGATTTTGTATTTGGGTTTTGTTGCTGTAGCTGTATTTTTGTAATGTCTCATTTTTTTGATATAAAGGACATTTTGTTATGGCTCCATTATTTATTGCATATCTTATTCAGATATAAATAATAGATAGATATGATATATTTATTGACAACTTAATCGAAAACAACAAGTTGCTGATGTAGAAGATGTACGATGATGAATCGTCAATGTATATGAAAATGAATGAACGGGAATACCATCAAGTAATGATGAAAGAACAGGTAAATCGTCAAATGATGGTGAAATGAACGAGTTAACCGTCAAATGATAATAAATGAACGGGTTAACCGTCAAAATAGATGAACGGATGAACCGTCAGATATTAACGAACGGACGAACCGTCGGATGAGTGTTATAAATGAACGGATGAACCGTCAAGCATTTAATGAACGGATGAACCGTTGGATGAATGTGATAAATGAACGGATGAACCGTCAGGTATTAATGAACGAATGAACCGTCGGATGAATGTAATGCTTGAGGAACTTCTGTCTATAAATATAGCAAAAATCTGACAGGAACGAACACTTCTACTCTTCAACATAAAAATGTCTTCCGGAGAAGCATCTAAGAAGGTTGATTGTCTCGAAGGTTCAGAAGGGCATTGAAGATCGCCCTGCCGATCCAGTTCAGCCAAAGGAAGCAAAAGCAGGCGAAGGTTCGTCTGCACCCCAGCCACCGCGGGACATTTTGGACTTCCTGCTCGAACCAGGAAAGACTAAAGAAGAAGAAGCCATGAGGATGGCCGCCTGCAAGTTTCTTATGGGATCCAGCAAGGAGGTTCTCGGCTCTTTTGCTGACCGCATTTTGAGAAGGACGGCAGTGGCCCTCGTTCCAATGTAGAAAAAGATGATAGTGACCTTTAATATGTACTATCATATAATAAAATTTGAATTTTATTTATGAACTTGATTCTATCTGATAATTTACAAGTATTTACATTTATACATAATACTTCTTTAAGAATTTGCCATTGATAGGCATCATAGCAACTCGACCATCAAGTTCTGAAAGTTGATAAGCTCCGTTTGAGAAGACTTTGCTTACAACATAAGGACGTTCCCATTTCGCATCGAATTTCCCTTTACTCATATGAGTCATAGTCATAGGACGTCTGACCATTAGAACAAGTTCTCCTTGCTGAAAGGCTCTGACCTTCACTTTACGATTAAATGTCTTTGAGATGCGGGCTTGGTATAACTCAATATGCTGTTGAGCCATTAACCGCTTTTCATCCAATGCCTCTAACTCTTGAAGTCGAAGAAGGTCATTGTTTTCTGTGGTGAGCTCATTGGCAATAGCAATCCTTAAAGAAGGAATTTGTAACTCCAAAGGAAGGACAGCTTCACAGCCATACACCAAAGAGAAAGGTGTAAAGCCTGTGGGATTGCGGACTGTAGTTCGATAGGCCCAAAGACACTCGCCAAGTTTCTCGCTCCAATTCCGTTTGTTAGTGGATACAAATTTCTTAAGGAGCTTAATAATGGTTTTGTTAAAGGCTTCAGCTAAACCATTAGCAGCAGGATTGTAGGCCGTCGAAGCAACATTGTTAATCCGATGATCATCGCAGACTCTAGTGAACTTCTGACTAATGAATTGAGGTCCATTGTCATGAATGATTCTTCGAGGTACACCGAATCTATAGATGACATGGTGTTTAACGAAGTTAATGACACTGCTAGTCTTGACTTCAGCCAGAGGTATAGCTTCAGCCCACTTGGAGAAGTAATCGGTTATCGCCAATATGAACCGATGTCCTCTAGAAGAAGGAGGATTAATAGGACCTATGATGTCCATACCCCAAGCTTCAAAAGGCCAGGAAGCAGCAGTCGGGTGTAAGAATTCCGAGGGTTGATGAATGAAGTCTGCATGGATTTGACAAGCACGACATTTCCTTGCATATTCAATGGCATCTGATACCATAGAGGGCCAATAATAACCCATGCGTCGGATGCGATCCTGTAACTTAGGACCAGGTTGATGTGCTCCACAGACGCCATCATGAGCTTCACGCAACACTTGTTTGGCTTCATCATCAGCTAAACAGCGTAGAAGAAGACCATCATAAGTTCGCCGATAGAGTGTTTTGGTGGTTTGATTGTAATAGAATCGTAGAGATCGACGTCGAACGCTTGTAGCCTCCTTAGGATCTTCAGGGAGTATGTCATGTACTACAAAATCGATAAAAGAAGTTCTCCAATCGTCATCAATAACATTGACTTCAGCAAGATTGCTAAATTCAATATTACGATTATTTTCAATACAGAACAGTTCTCGGTTAGAAATAACCACCACCTGATGTCTTTTGATAGGGATGGCTAAGACAGCTGCAAGATTGGCCAAAGCATCGGCTTCAGTATTGCAAGCTCGTCGAACATAGTCGATGAAGAAAGCTTTGAATGATGTAGCTATATTAATTGCCGCTTCATGATAAGGCACCAGGTCTTGATGACGGACTTCATAGGTTCCTCTAACCTGGTTCACAACCAGTTTAGAATCACCATAGACTTCCAGATATTCAACATTCAGTTGTTTAGCTAGCTGAAGGCCGACAAGTAAAGCATTGTATTCTGCCACATTGTTGGAGCAAGGTTCATCTAAAGAGTAGGCTCTTTGGACAGTTAATCCGTCTGGAGAAACGAGAACAACTCCAACACCTGCCACAATAGCACCATTTGGTCCAATTCTTGATGCACCATCAAAGAATAGACGCCAGGTTGGAAACTCTTCAGAGATCATGTTGACTTCTAATGTCTCGTCAGGAATTTCGTCATAGAGTTTAGATGTCTCAGGCACAGGATGAGCTGCTAAGAAATCCGCCAGCGCTTGACCTTTGACAGACTTTTGTGGAACATACACCATGTCATATTGAGCTAGCAGGATTGCCCATGTAGCCAACCGAGAATTAAGTGTACTAGGTTTCTTCATGAGTACCCGGAGAGGGTTAACTCGAGATATAACATGAATAGTTTGACCAATGATATAATGCCTCGTCTTTTGCACAGCAAACATGAGAGCCAGGCATTCTTTCTCGACCGGACTATAACGGTGTTCAGCACCAATCATAGTTCGGCTAAGATAATAGATAGCCTGTTCATGGCCTTTTTTGTTCTTTTGGGCAAGTAAAGCACCCAATGAATGGTCCATAGCACGAACATATATCAAGAATGGAATGCCAGAGATAGGTGGCACCAAAACTGGTGGGTTCATAAGATATTGTTTGATATCGTTGAATGCTCGTTGACACTCTTCAGTCCAAACAAAAGATACACCCTTCTTCATTAGTTGAGTGAATGGTCTGCATCGTCCAGACAAGTTTGAAATGAATCGCCTGATGTACGCAAGTCAGCCTTGGAATCCTCGTAGCTCTTTTAGGTTGCGTGGAGGACGCATCTCTTGGATGGCTTTGATCTTCTCGGGATCCACGTGTATACCCTTAGAGGTAATGACGAAGCCGAGAAATTTGCCACTAGAGACACCCAAGAATGACTTGGTGGGATTCATCTTGAGCTGATGTTGACGCATGAGATTAAATATTGTTCTCAAATCTTGGATGTGATCTTCTTTTAGACGGCTTTTAACAGCAATATCGTCAACGTAGCATTCGACTGTTTTACGAAGATGTTCTCTGAAAATGATACTCATAGCTCGCTGATAAGTTGCACCAGCGTTCTTAAGACCAAATGGCATTACTGTATAACAATAGACTCCTCGAGGAGTGCGGAAAGATGTATGCTTTTTATCTTCAGGATGCATTTTGATCTGATTATATCCGGAAAATCCATCCATAAAAGATATTCTTTCAAACCCACAAGTATTGTCAATCATGACGTCTGTGATAGGAAGAGGAAATTCATCTTTTGGACATGCTTCATTGAGATCTCGAAAGTCGATGCAGACTCGAACTTTTCCAGTTTTCTTCAGAACTGGGACGACATTGGCTACCCAATCAGGATGTTGCTCTTCTCGAATAAAGCCACAAGCGATGAGCTTCTTAACTTCATCATCGATTGCGTCCATCATTTCAGGCTTAAATCGCCTTTGTTGCTGTTTGACTGGTTTAGCATTAGGAAGAATGTTCAGTTTGTGAGTAGCAATCTTGGGATCTAAACCTGGCATGTCTTCGTAACTACAAGCAAAGACGTCAATGTATTCTTTAATAAGAAGAATCAACTCTTGCTTATCTGCTTCTGGAAGATTCTTGCTAATAAAGATTGGCCGAGGTGACTCGCTTTCCCCTACATCAATTTGAACTAATTGATCTTCAGTAGGAGGTTCACGTTGTTCAAAACGAAGTACCCATTGGTTATCCACATGTTGAGCCCAAGGATCTGTTTCCGGACTTTCTTCAACATCTTCATCACAGCCTTCTGGTAGTTCAACGGAGACCATGTTAGAAGATACGATTATACGATGGACTTCACCGATGCTGGTATCGGAATCCCATGATCTGGAATCAGAAGAATTAGAACGTTCTTCACTATCTGATTCAGAAGCCGCTGGGGATAACAGTGGAGGAAAAGTATATCCGAGACCTTTCTTGGTCCTGCCATAATACATTTGTGATTTTCCGTTTGGAACTGTTGTACGAATGGGAGTTCGTCTACCTTTACCATAGTTAAGGCCGCTCTTGAAGTCGTAACCCATCTTTCGGACGATGTCTTTTGATTGTTAACTATAACGATGGAACTGGAGACGTCCCGTATCGTTAACTTTGCTATCATCCGTATAGTTAATCTTTGTTTCCAGTCTTTTATATAAAAATGCTGGACTTTCACCTTTCTTCAAAGAAGGGTGAATACGGTAAGAATCATCTGGATCTTCAAGCGAGACTTCTGTCTGAAGAGATTGTACGACTCCCAGTGTAATTGATTGGAAGCTATCTAACATATCCAAATAACTTTTAGTATAATAAATAACATCAATATACTGGAAAGTAGGTGCTTGTTCATTGATTTGTACATCAGTATTTACAACAGGACCTTTAACCTTAGCAGGTTTGGTCAAATTGATTACAAGAGGGGGAGAAGAAGAACGTGGAGGAGGCTTGTTACGACGGAGGTCGATAACAAGTGGCTCAGAAGAGGTGAGCTCTCTTTTTTCCTTATTGCGATTTAGATCAACAACAAGTGGCTCAGAAGGAATGAGCTGCTTTTTGTCTTTGTTACGACGTAAGTCGATAACAAGTGGCTCAGAAGAGGTGAGCTCCCTTTGATTTTCATCAGCATCAACTGATTTCTTTTGAACTGGTAAGTGAATAACCAGTGGCTTGGAAGATTGAGGATGAGAAACTCGCCCCTTAACAGGTATGATAAGAGTGTCTTGAGGTACTGCTTTTTGATCTTCTTCAGTATCCATAGCCAATACCACCTTCATAAACTCGTCTTTGTACATACGAGCATCGTTGCAATAAGCTTCAACACCCTTGAAAGGATAAAGATCCGCAACTTCTTTGTGAACTTGTCCTTTGTCATCAACATATTTAAAGCATTGATGAAGAGTTGATGGAACGACATTGTGTTCATGGAGGAATGGCCTTCCCAGGAGAGCATTGTAAGAACAACCATGATTGTCGATGATATAAAAGGTCACCTTTGTGCGAAGATTGCCTATTTGAAGTTTCAGGCGAATCTTACCCAAAGGTTCACTCTTCCCTTGGTTAAATCCCAAGATAGTAGTGATTGTAGTTGAAAGACTATGCACCGGTATCTTCAACGCATCTAGCATAGTCTTTGGCATGATACTAAGTGCAAATCCTGGATCTATCAAGATACGATCGACCTTCATTGAATCTATATATCCTGTATAGTAAAGAGGACAATCATGTCTATTATCTTCCATTAGCATATCATCCTGAGTGAAGGTAATGTTTGGGATTAGTTCTAAGATACTATGACAGTGATGACAAGAGACTGGTTCTGATTCTGGCTTCTTGAGAAGAGTTAAGCAAGTTTCAGCCTGCATCAGAGCTTCACTTAGAGTTTCTCGTGTCTCTTTGGAAAGACGCAAGAGTTCAAAGATTGACAGCCTAGCTGGTGTATTGGCTAATTGAGCCAATATATCAAAGTTGTAAGGCTTCTCAAGCCCAGTAGGAGATGACTTCTTTAGAGGTTTGTCAAATCGAACTTGTTGCTTGCCTTTGTCAGCCGTTGTTGGCTTAGGAGGAATTGATACTACAACTGGTGAAGATGTAGAAGGGACCTCTTCAGCAGATGCAGGTTGTGCCAGAGCAGGTTCGGAAGAAGAAGCAGGATCCTTCTGACCTTCAGAATGATCTTTCAAATAAGCTTTCCCTGATCTGGTGCCTAACAGAATCTCTTCGTCAACAATGGGATCAAAAGATACCATGTTGCAAATCTTGGTTTTGCCTTTAGAACGAGTTTTCTTCTTGGAAGATATCTCAAATTCTGGAGCAAGGTCAGGATGGATCCACATAATTTCACCGTTGTCAAGAGACAAGGGAATAAGACCTTCATTGGATGGAAGCGGGAGATTCTCAATCTCAAGGGTTGCTTTAGGAATTGGAATGACACCATGCTGTATCATCTGTGGAGGGAAATCTCCAAACTGGACTGAAACCATATTTGCAGTAACAGTCTTCTCATCTTGTTGCAGAGTGACTACACCAGCATTGACAAGCTCTTGAATCTTACCTTTGAGCACATAGCATGCTCGAGTAGGATGTCCAATGAATCGGTGATAGACACAATACTTGTGATGATCAGTCTTATTGACTTCATCAGGTTTTTTTGGATCAGGGAGTTGAATTTTATTGCTTTTGAGTAAACATTCGAAGATACTTGCAGTGTCATTTTCATCAAAAGAATATTCTACTTTTGGACGAGGTTCCCTCGGTGGAGGTGCAGAAGGAGTAGGAGTAGATGTAGGTGGGGCCACATTGACAGCCAAAGATTCTTTATTTTGTTCAAGTTAATGTTCAAAGTCTCTTTCGCTTTGCGATTGTTCTGGCGATTGTCACCACCTGAATTCTGATGCTCATCGCGATCAGGGTTAGACATTTGTACCCCCAATTGTTTGAACTTGTCGGCACTTACTTCAGCAGCTTTGGCGTTGACGATGAATGAGGGCCAATCTTGGAATTGGGTTGATCCCGTCCACATACTAATAATAGGCAAAAGATTTGCCTTACAAGTATCAATAGTGACAGCAGCTGGAGTCCCTGGAGGCATTTTCAAAGCTTCACGGCCGAACCGTTCAATAAAGCTCTCAGCAGTTTCATTATGTTTTTGTTTGATTTTGTTGAGAGCTGACATAGTCATATCATTAAATCTTTCATAGAACCGTTCCAGAAAGATTTGTTTGAGACCTGAAAAGGATGTGATGCAACCATCTGGCAAACTTCTGTACCAGTCGTATGCTACGCCGGCTAAACAACCGACGAACACTCTGGTAAGAAGAGCGTCATTTGGCTGAAGTTGAACAGTCATTACCTCAAAATGATTGATGAATTGACTCGGGGAAGTACTGCCATCAAACAGAGAGATTGTAGGGATTTTGTACTTTGGGGGAAACGGGACGTCCTTCCATTCAACTGGATAGGACTGTTTAATCCCCAACCTTTGTAGATTGTCTTTCTCTTTAAATGCTTCAAACTGGGTTCGTAAGAGTTTGACAGCTTCATTGGCGTCTTCTGATAAAGAAGAAGGAGTAGGTTGAGTTGTAGTGGTAGGAGGAGGAACAGCGTTGCAAGCACTACCCCCAGCTCCTGACTGGCTAGGCGTAGTTTGTACTTGCACTTGTACAGGAGGCATTTGGGGACGCACTACCCCCAGCCCAGTATTGGCAGGTATTGAAGAGGCTATGATCTCTGGACTAGTAATAGGTGCAGTTGGTGGTGTAACATGCTGTGCTACAATGATGGAATGCATACTAGCAACCATCTCAGCCATGGTTTTTAATTTGTCTTCGAGTGCAGCAATTCGCTGTTCCTGATTTGCGGAGGTTGAAGCATCTGGATCATCGGTGACAACATAAGCCGTCACTTCTCTTGGCACAGTGGAAGATACTGTTTGTTCAGAACTTTCACTGTATGCTAGGGGTGCAACTCGGGCGGGCAAAACCCGAACCCGATCGGGTAAATCCGTTAATGGGTTGGGTTAGGGTTGAAGATATTCGGGTTCAGACTTTGGCTCGGGTTAAAATATTTGAACCCGATCAAAAATCGGGTTGGGCTTGGGTTCATGTGTTGGACAACCCGAAGAACCCGAAACCCGACATACATATAATATATATATATATATATATATATATATATATATATATATATATATATATAGTTTCATACTACTTAAATAAAAAGTTTAAACTATAATTTTTTTCACCCGAACTCTTCAATTCCTTATCCTAAATCTCATTTCAGTTTTATTTTGTAATGGTTGAGGCTTAATTGCTATTTGATTATGCATTTAATATTACTCTTGTTTAAAATTATTTCAAATATCATATTAGAGTCCGATAAACCCGATGGACCCGACCCAACCCGAGCCCAACCCGATCCTCCGGGTTTGGTCTTGGACTTCATATGTTGAACCCGAAGTCGGGTCGGGCTTGGGCTTGGGCTAGGCTTATGATCTATCGGGTTGGGCTCGAGTTGACCTCAAACCCGACCCAACCCGCCCGAGTTGCACCCCTACTGTATGCATCATAATCAGAGAACGAATCATCTTCTGACTGAGAAACAGAAAGATGACCTGAAGGGTTTTGAGGAAGATTCCTTTGACCGATTGTATCTCGGCTTCGAGAACGGGTATGTTGAAATACTCCTTCGGAAGATTCTTGAAGTAATTCCAAATACCGTTGGCTTGGCCTGCGAGGTTTCCCGTGCTTGGAGCACTTCCTACCCCCAGTGTCTCTGGAAGTCATGTTGACGGAGGCGTACAAAACCTCGTCTTCATCCTCAGACATAGGTTCAGAGTTAGGAAAGTTCAGACGATCGAAGACAGATCGTCTTGTTGTTTGACAACAACACTTGATGACTACTTTGTGATTGCAGTGATATCCAAGTGGTTGCACTGGGGATGTTGGGATGTTGTCCCGTTTTTGTCTTAATTGTTCTTGAAGGTCCACAACAGGACGAGAAAAGTTCCGAGGGATCTGTTCTTTGATAATATTCGGAATATGATTCCAATTCTTCAAATGTTTAGTCCCTTGAGTATACAGGGAAGTGCTTACTTCATTAGCATAAGTGTCAGGATTTTTGACCTTAGAGATTTGTTTTTGATGATGTTTGACCTTCAGCATTGGCTGTTTGCGTTTTACCGAAGTGGGTTGATTAAGATAAGTTCTGAGGTCAGCAAATTTATCCCCAGGAGTTTCTGTTTGAGACACTAACAGTTTTCCCTGTCTGGAATGACAAATTTGGAGAGTCGGAAGGTCCTGGAATTCTGCTATCGGAGTAGGCAGGATACCTCTTTGATTAGTACAAGTACTCTTGTTATAAAGGAAAGAAGAATCCTTGTTTGCCAGAGTTCTCGAACTGATTGGTGCCGAGACACATTCAGATGGATCCTCTTCAGTAAAGACTGAAGAAGACTGAGAAAAGACCAAAGGACCTTTTCCCTTGTTTTGAGATGAAGGGTTAGCTAAAGAGCGTTTCCCTCTGTTATCTTCCAAGTCATGAGACAAGGAAGTTTGAGAAAAGACCAATGGACCTTTTCCTTTGCTTTGAATAGAAAGAGGAGTAGCCAAACGACTACCCTCAGTGGATTGCACAAGGACAATAGGGTGTTTAGGAAGAGGAGCAGAATCTCTTCTTTTGTTGTGAGAAGAAGGGAATTTAGCCAAAAGGCTGTTTTTCTTGGATTGCGCAGACTTGGTTTGCGCATGGGTAAAAGGTGCACTGGTAACTTATGCAGTAGAAGCTTTTGGTAGAAAGTGCATCAGGAGTCCTTGTCTTAGAGTGCTTGGGATGCACTTTAGTTACTGGAGTGCTATTTTGCGCAGGAAAAGCCACTGCCAATTGCGCCAGAGTCATAAGAGTCTTCTGTTTTGACAAGGCAGCATATGAAGTAGCTTGCGGAACAGTTGCAGCAGACTGCGCAGCCTTGACTGCAACAGATTGTGCAGCAGTTGCTGAGACAGACTGTGCAACAGTTGACACAGCAGTTTGTGCAGCAGTCTGACTAGCAGATTGTGCAACAGTTGGCACAACATCCTTGGTGGCAAAACTGTCAGATTGTGCAGCAGACTTGGAGACCCAAACTGAGCGCACTTTGCTCTTGGCAGAAGTGACTGCAGTACGGGGAATGGTCTTGGAGTTGAGCATCGCCTCGTAGGCTGTCTGGTTGACCTTAACAACCAGCATCTTCTGCGTCTTCCCGATAGACGCTACGTCACAATGAGTTGCTACTTCCTCGTCGGAGAAGAAAGTTGTCCCCAGCAGAGTCGCCATTTTGTTTGCAAAAACAAAAGTATAAAACTTTATTGATACAAACTGTAATAAAGATTATAAGAATTCTGGGAAAATTACAACTATAGGAATCCAATCTTGATGACGATTGCTTTATCCCTTGGACGATGTGAACTTTGAAGATGAAGCCTTTGAAGTTGAAAACAACTCTGAAAATTGAAGGCAAAAGCCTCTGAAGTTGAAGACAAAAGTCTCGGAAGAATGCAGTAGCACTTTGGCAAGAACTCCTGAACTCTCTGATTTCTGATCTCTGATCTTGATCTTGATCCCCTTGAAATGAAGACTTGAAACTCTATTTATAGAGTTCTGAAAATAACTAACTTTCAGTTATTTTGGACTGCGCAAGCTGATTTGCGCAGCAACTGGTTTGCGCAGATATGGACTGCGCAGGCAGTTACTGGATCGTGGGCCAACTATCTGAGACACATGGCATTATTTGATTGAAATGCGCATGATCGTGCATAGACAGTTGCCACGTAATGAGCAATTGATGGCATGAATGCCACATGTAATTTATCAGTTATGTTGGTAGAATGCGCAAAGTGAACTGCGCATACACTGGTTTGCGCAGACTCAGACTGCGCAGGCTTCATTTGCGCAACCACGGATTGCGCTGCCAACTGTCAGCCGTCCTCGAGCACTGTGCGGCGCCAAAAACGAACAGTCTCCTCGTTATTCGTGTCGTCAGCTGTCAGGAAGATCTGATTTGATTCAGTCAATGATGATTTCTGCCACGTCAGCCTGCGCAGTTGGGAACATGCGCAAACCAACCTGCGCAAAGTGACGTCTGCGCAATCTGTTGTCTGCGCAACTCATCAAAATGATGAATATCTTGAATTTTTGACTTTGTTGATTGATACAACTTGATTTTTTAGGACCTACAACGGGCCACTATCAGGTCATGTTACATATCAAAAGTGCACCACTACGGGTCACTGCCGTGTTCATGGTATATATGCAGGGTATCATAGTGCAAGCATTAAACCAGGAGATCCAAGTTATGCTGAGATTACAAGACATGAGTTATCAGTAAAGATCAAATAATAATAATAACTTAATTATAGAATACGAGTCTATGGAGAAGCCATGCGGCTCAGGCATATGCGGCCAAGGAAAGGATCCATGCGGGAGCAGCTCATGCGGCTGAGGACGGGAATAACCCATGCGGCTATGTTCAATCAAGGGCACATGCGGTCAGGAGGAAATAGGTGTTATGCGGCTCGCAGGGGAGGAATTCATGCGGCTAGAACGGGCCCGGGCTCATGCGGCCCAAGAGTTCGGGTTCAATGTGGAGTAGGCATGCGGCTCATGCGGCTAGAAGGAGAAGTAGGTACATGCGGCTGGCTGAAAAGTAGGTCCATGCGGTTAGCTGACCAGCCAGGTATATGCGGCCGGGTCAAGCGGGGTCTTATGTGGCTAGCAGGGCTCGGCCCTTATACGGTTCGGGGAATTCGTATTCATGCGGCTAAATATGGCGGGCACACATGCGGCTGCATAGGCAAGGGGGCGCATGCGGCTAGATGGTTCAGGATCTCATGCGGCTCAATTCAAGTCCATACGGCTGGCATACAAGGGTCTCGTGCGGCTAGAAGCGCAAGGATCTCATGCGGCTAGAAGCGACTTGCCGCATGAATGCTCATGCGGTCAAGTACTGCCATGCAGCCAGAGAACTGTTCTTCTTCTCCAAATTTCCGAGAAGAAGAACCAAGTACGCCACGGCTTCCAAGCTCCATAAAACCCTCATCCAGAGTCCAAATCCGAACTTCCATAGGTCAAAATAGGGTAGAACGAAATTCTCTACAATATGGAACCATCAAAACTGAGAAATAATAAGATTAAGTAGATCAAAACCCAAGAAATCCGAAAATAAGATAAATTCAGATCTACAAGAATCTGGCCATGGAAAGTAAAAATGCCAAGTACTAAAGTATGTTAGAATGCTGTAAAGAAGAGAATGGAACAATAAAATTAGAGTTCCTCCATGAAGCAAGCTGCACTTGCCTAGACCTCTCTCTCTCTGGTAGGTGAAGAAGTTATGGTAGAGAAGAAGGAGAGTAATGAGGAGAGAGAAAGGAGAATGGGTTAATAAATACTAATGGTGGTGGTAGGTAGGGGTTCACCCTTTGGTTCATGATGAACCAATACAAAACCAAGCCAAGCCGAACCAACCCAAGAATAAACCGAGCCAAGAAGAAAAGCTAAACAAGGAATCATGCAATACAAGATAAAATACGTACACGTATTCTAAAAATACGTAATATGAACCACAGGCATTACAACGGCTAAGTCCATCTGGCATGTGAAGTACTCCATCACCACCGTGAATAAGTACGGGGAGAGAGGATCCTCCTGTCGAAGCCCTCTATTGCTTGCAAAGTATCCATGTGGTTGGCCATTGATGAGAATTGAGAAGGTCGGAGTAGTAATTCATTCCTTAATTCTATCAACCCACCACTCTTCAAATCCCATACTAAGTAATGTCTTGCAGACGAACTCTCTATTCACCGAGTCATAGGCTTTTCGAAGATCTAATTTGATGCATCCTTTTCTTCCTCCAACCATGTTAAATTTCCTGACAAGCTCGTGTGCAAGTAGACAATTTTCTGCAATAGAACGGCCTTTTATGAATGCCGTTTGGTTGGCCGATATTAGCTCACTCATCATAGCCTGCATCCTGGCACACATCACATGCGTGATAATTTTGTACACGTAGTTACAGCAGGCAATAGGCCGAAAGTCAGACAGAACACTCGCTCCTTCCTTCTTCGGGACCAGCGTCAAGAACGTATGGTTCAGTTCTTTTAAGAGTCGACCAGTCGAAAAAAAATCTCGAACAGCTTGCAGCACATGGACTCTCATCTGTCCCCAATGTTGTTTGAAGAACGCGGCATTGAACCCATCTGGCCCAGGCGATTTGTTATTATCGGCCTGTTTAACTACTGCTTCAATTTCCTCCATAGCAACTTCTTTTTTGAGTAGCTCATTTCATGCTTCTGATACAATCCGTTTGCAGGTTATCATCGGGAAATCCTGCAACTGATCTGGCCGATTGTATAGTGCTTCATAGTAATTGATAGCTTCAGCTATCATAGTCTTTATATCTATATTTGGAGTCCCATTGCTATCAAGGATCGGCTCCATCGAGTTCCGATGTTGCCGTGCCTTTATGGTAGCATGGAAAAACTTAGAGCATCGGTCGCCATCTCTGAGCCAGTCGCATTTTGCCCTTTGTTATAAGTTTACTTTATCATGGAATCGTCGAGTGCGAACTTGCTCTTGTAATTCCAGTTCCTTAGCAGCAAGAGTACTGTCCAGGGGACGGCTTGTTGTAACGCCCCAGAACCAGAATACTGGAGAGCGGGGGCATACATAGCCAGCTACGTATATTGAAGTGCAATCCACCTCGCTATACGGTCACGGCTGTCTAGATACATGAGGGTTTAACTACAATCCATCAGTCTCCTATAGTCATGAACAAGCTTATTGTCTCAATCTCAAGAAAGTAATAACAGTCACAAGATGTCAGAACACCAAATATACAATAGTAAGGCGTCCCATACATTACATATTTGGATGATCCTGAAGCTAGTCGTACAAAATATCAAGACTAGCAAGAGTTTCAGTCATACATGATCAACCCTAGGATTTGTCAATCATGTTACAGCCCGTAGACAGACAGTAAATAAAGGTACAATACGAGCTAACACGTGCTCGCCGGCTAAACGCCTCAAAAAAATATTTTTACAATAGAGTGGGAGAACAAAAGGAAAACCCACTCGTTGCCTTGGTTACGCCTGGTGGTCACCATCTGGCTGGAAGGGAGGTAGATCCTCTGGAGCTGCTCCGATATCTGGCCATACAAAACCAGCTGGGTCAGACCCCAGAAAGAGCAAGTGCCACAAAGGAGGCTTCACTTAGGAACTAAAACCAGCATACAATAAGAGAATATTAAAGATAATTATAAAGATACTGATAATAACAGAGATAACAATAATAAATTGAGTACGAAAAAACCATTCAAGTAGCCAGATTGCAACCCTTAAACCAAATAAGGACTGGGATTGCAACCCTTCACTTGAATAGAAACCTGTCTCAAATAATTGTTGGTAAAGTAATAAGACAATAAACGAAGAGAGGACATAGAACTGTTCTGGGAGCCAGGTTACAACCCTTAAACCAAACAAGGACCGGGGTTGTAACCTTTCGCCTGAACAGAACTTGACCCCTGATCATTATTGTTAAGGCAAGCATAAATAATCATGCTATTGAAGTAAGGTAAAACATGACGAGCATGACATGGGGTGCAATAAGACAATAAACGAAGAGAGGACACAGAAATATTCTGGGAGCCAGGTTACAACCCTTAAGCCAAACAAGGACCGGGGTTGTAACCCTTCGCCTGAATAGAACTGGACCCCTAATCATTATTGTTAAGGCAAACATAAGTAATCATGTCATGTCACAATCTTGTACAGAATCCGGACGAGACGAAGCTATACTAGACCCCATCCAATCAATCACGACCAAGTAATACGTACGGCTTGATACTTTAACTAACTAGGGTTATCACATGCCTAGTTACTAGCAAGATGCAATGAGATTATTCCAACAGCCACAAGCCCTGCAGACCATCCAGGTTATCCAGACGCAATTAAGGGATTAAATTCATGTGGGTACATCGTCCAAGAAACGTCTGTACCCTTAAGTAGTTGGTGGTTGCAACACATATCAGTGTGCTGGAAATGTGTTCTACTCGACGGTAGGCTACAAATCCCATGATGGGGCATCCAGATAACGGGATTGCCTGTAGCTGGAAAATCTCTCCATGACTACTGGATTTTCTAGTTATTAGCCTTAGTCAATTTTAGTAGGTATCCCTGACCGTGGTATTCAGGGTTCCCTATCCTAGACATGATGCAAGACAATACTGGTTTATTTGTACAAACACAATCATCCACGATGTCCAGGTCAATCATTCTTGTCATGTCAGGCTAGCTGTCTTATCAGCATATCGGGAGATGTCATGTCAGGTTTACTTGTCAATAGTGCACCACGGTGGGCCACTGTCGTGTTCAGGAAATATGTACAAATCTATATAGCATTTTAATATAATAATAATAATAATAATAATAATAATATAATAATAATAATCAAAGAGAACAAGGATTAAGGGAAGGGCTATGCGGCTAAGGAAATTAAGTTCATGCGGCTACGGGCTCATGCGGCTAGAAAGAACGGGCGCATGCGGCTGAAGAATGCAGGGCGCATGCGGCTATAGGGAGCAAGCACATACGGCTGGAAAGACGCGAGCTTATGCGGCTGGAAGAACGGGTCATATGCGGCAGCGGGGAACAACTCATGCGACTGGGGGGGATTCAATGCCATGCGGCTCAAGGGGAGTTAGGCTTATGTGGCCGATAGGGGGAAACAGGGGTATGCGGCTCGGGAGATGCAGGCTTATGCGGCAAAGAGCATGCAGGCTTATGCGGCTGGGCACATGCGGATCTATGCGGTTAGAGATCAAGACAGCTTATGCGGCAATGAGAAGCAGTGTCATACGGTTAAGGAGATGAGTCTTATGCGGCCAAGAAGGACGCGAGCATATGCGACTAAGGGAGCGAAGTTCATGCGGCTAGAAAATTTTAGAGTTCATGCGGCAATGAATGCCATGCGGCTGGAAAACTTGTCGCATAAAAATCTATGCGGTCAAGTACTGCTCTTCTTCCCCACTTGTCCGAGAAGAAGAACTGTGGAAGGCCATGGCTTTAAAGCTCCATAAATCCTTCATCCAAGGTCAGAATCCGGACTTCCATAGGTCAAAATAGGACAGAATAAAATTCTTTACAACATGGAACCATCAAAACTTGATAATAACATGGTTAAATAGATCAAAACCCAAGAAATCCAAAAATATAATAAGCTTAGATCTACACAATTGAACCGTGGAAATTAAAAATACTAAGTATTAAAGTGTCTTAGGATCTCATGGAGAAGAAAATGGAACAATAAAACTTAAGGTCCTCCATGAAGCAAGCTGCACTTGCCTAAGCTCTCTTTCTGGTAGGTGGAGAGTAATGGTGGGGAAGAAGAAGTAATGGAAAAAGTAAATGAGGAGAGAGAGAAGGAGTTGATGGTTAATAAAGGAAGAGAGGGGATAGGTGGGGTTGGTTCACATAAAAAACCAAGCCATGCCGAACCATGCAAACTGAACCGAACCAAGAAATGAAATGCCCAAATAAATCATACAGTGAGACGTGCAATATACGTACACGTATACCAAAACACGTACTACGAACTACGGTTGTTACACTTGTGTAAGGTCCTGGATGTCGCGTAGATCCGCTTCCAAGGCTTTGAGTTTGGGGATGGGGCGCCTTATATTCTACTGCTTCAAAGCCAACTTAATATCTTTGAGTTTTTTCACTAGACAGAATTGAAAGTTGCCCGCCACATTGCTATCCAAGCCCTTTTTAACTGCTTCATCATATCCTTCCTCCTTAGGCCACGAGTTGCAAAATCGGAAAGGTTTTCTCCGAGTTTGCTCGCCCGCTACTATACGAACAAGGATGAGAGTATGGTCACTAGTGCCGCAGTGAAGCCCCTCCGCCCGGCTTTGTGGGAACAACTCCAGCCATTTGGGGTTGCACAACGCCCTGTTTAATTGATACACCACTCTGTTATTAGCCGAACTATTATTCCAGGTCCAGATGTGCCCACTTTTAGCCAAGCAAGAAAGACCCAAACTTAGTAAACAGTTCTGGAAGTCCTCTAGGATCGACTCTGGAACTCGCCGTCCTCCTTTCTTTTCCTCCCCCGTTAGCATAGCATTGAAGTCCCCACTAATTAGGAGTGGAGTAGAGTCCGTTACTTCCGTAGATATCTTAACAATATCCTTCCATAACTGGAAGCGAAGCCGACGGTCGTTGTGTCCGTAGACAGCTCCGAACCAAATTTTAAGGCCTCCTGTATTAGTTAGATCTACTACAATCAATTGATCAGATAAGAATCGAACCTGACCTGTCCAACACCGGGTGTCCCATAGTAACCAGATCCGTGCCATGCCGCTGACATCTAAATTGTGAGTTGAAGCCCATTTGGATGGGGTACGTCTCTTGAGAAGCATATGAGACTTGATTTTACTCTCCAAGACAGCAACTATAGAGCACCTGAACTTATACATCACACTCTGAACTTCGCTTCATCTACTAGCCGAGTTTGTGCCTCGGACATTCCATATCATAATAGTCATTGATAACTTTGCCGCTCGTTCCTATTACTCCATAAACTCTCCCTGGGATGTACTGGAGGATGAGTCATACTCTGCAAGTCTTCTTCCACTTCTTTCTCTGCCACATTAGTAGTACCTTTTGCTAATAGTAATTCCCTCC
>JANAVB010031018.1:1017056-1137056 GCA_029216955.1 Iris pallida | reverse complement strand
TATATATATATATATATATATATATATATATGTATTGAATAATTTTCCATATATATATATATATATATATATATATATATATATATATATATATATATATATATGGGTGTGCATATTTGGACCAAATCGAACCGAACCGAACCAAACCGAATCGGTCAGTTTTTAACCGAACCGATGGTCCGATCGGATTGGTTCGACTTGACCATTTAAAAAATTGACCGATTTGGTTCAATTCACGGTTTGGTCATTCCAAAAACCGCTTAAACCGAACCAAACCGAACCTAGTTAGTAACAACCTAAAGTTAGGTTTATATCCGGTCCAACTTATCCATCTCATGGTTTGTTTATTTTTCATCTTCAATTCATAGATCTATTAGAAGGTTTATTTTCGAAAATTATTTTAGATTTGTGGAAGAAATTTATTATGCAAGTGATTTACTTAGAAGATTATTGTCCACTTTGGTATCTCATACAAACATCTTCCAAACAGGATATGGTTATGATTTATTTTTTTGTGAATTTATTTTGTGAAACACTTTTATATATTTGAAATTTTTCTCTGATCAAAACCGATCAGCCAAACCGAACTCGGTCGATTTCAAAACCGAACCGACCAATTGGTTGGTTTGGTTCGGCAGTGATTATTTTCAAACCGATTAACTTCGGTTCGACTTCGGTTGTGACCAAATAGGTCGACCACCGACCGATGCACACCCCTATATATATATATATATATAAATATATATATATATATATATATATATATATATATATATATATATATATATATATATATATATATATATATTGGAACCAGGTAAATTGTTTCTGGAATCGCTCCTACTAGGATTCGAACTCCTGACCACTCGGGCCGCATGCATCTCTCTTAACCACTAGGCTAGAGGTCATTTGCTATATATATATATATATATATATATATATATATATATATATATATATATATATATATATATATATATATATATATATATATAACACCAACTCTTTAGCGCTATATTAGTCATTGTCTTTAATTAATCACTTTTGATTAATTAGTTACTTCTTCTTTATAAAATTTTGTAGTTTGTGGGCTTAGATGCATGCATTAGTCCCACTTAGGGGCTGTTTGGATGGACGGGGGTGTGCAGAAAGTGACCACTTTCTATACTGCAAGCTGCAAGTGAAGTCGGTTGCAGCGTTTGGTTAACGCTGCATCTCTTCCCGCAAGTGTCCTTTTTTGACATTTTTACTTGTTGTCCCCTGTCGTTTCTTCAATTTCAGCTACGTCAAAAAATAGCTGCAACTCTCCTGCAAGTGAGGAGAGAGAGAGACACACACTTCTAAAACCATGTGCTGCAGACATCTCCCTTCCTTCTTGAGCTCGGCGGTGCAGATCCGGCGAGAGGCGGTACAGATCCGGCGAGATATAGTGCTGGAGATCACTAACCTAACAAAGACAAGGACTCGGACAGGACACACTCAACCGAAGGACTCGGACAGGACACACTCAACCGAGTTAAGTGGAGGTGGCGGCGGCGGTGGTGGTGGAGAGGGAGTGGTGGTCTGGAGGTGGCGGTGGAGAGGTGGGATGGGGGTCTGGGGTGGTGGCAGCGGCGGCGATGGTGGTGGCGGTGGCGGTGGAGAGGGGTTGGTGGTCTGGAGGTGGCGGAGAGAGGGCGGTGTGGTGGTGGTAGAGAGGGTGGTGGAGAGAGGGTAGTGTGGTGGTAGTAGAGAGGGTGGTGGAGAGGGCGGTGTGGTGGTGGTGGAGAGGGTGGTGGCCGGCCAGGCCGGAGGGGCCAGAGAGAGAGAGAGAGACCTCGTAGAAGAGTCGAGAGAGAGAGAGAGAGAGAGAGAGAGAGAGAGAGAGAGAGCGAGGGGGAAGAGTTAATATTAATAGGTAATTAATATATTATGGTAATTAATAGCTTATTATGGCATATAATTAGCAGCTAATATGGTAGCTAATTAATTTATTTAGTTTAATTTATTTATTTTTTGGTTTAATTATGATAACTAATTTAATTATTGGGGGTAACCATACCTAGGTTTACCACATCTCCAAAAAAATTTCCACTTTCTACTTACATAACTATCCAAACAACAAACTCATTTTTCTTTCACTTTCACCAGACAAAAAGTACTACATCCAAACACATTTTGGAAAGTGTCACTTGCTGCAAGTCCACGGAAACTCAACTTGCTGCAAGTGCCACTTTCACACTTTCAAAGAGTTACATCTATCCAAACAGCCCCTTAGATTGTGATAGTTTTACTTTTCTTTATATTTGAAAAAAAATATTGAGCATCAAAGAAGTTGGTGCACTCTGAAATAAGAATTACGTCAACTCAGTTGGTGCATTTCTGATTTTTCAGAGTGCTCCCCAACAAAAGTTGGCACCCTATCCCTCCTCTGTTGTTTAAAAAAAATTCTCCCTCCTTTGCAATTATTCTAAAATGTGTCCCCCATATAAATTTTTTTGGCTGATTATCCTACACAAGTTCTTACCGAATATGAACCGAACATTCCCACATGTAACTAATGAAAAAGAGTATTCTCATAGGATAGTCAGTTAAATGAACTAGTTTATTTCTTTTGTTATAGTATGATGATATTTATGAATAAATAAATATACACTAATAGTAGAATTCTCAATATACTAAACCATCTTAAATCCTTAATAAACGGATAAATATTCAATCAAAATAAATTTTCAGAAAATATGTTGAGAGTATTTTTTTTGCGGCAATACATGCATGGAATAAAAAATATGTTGAGAGTTTCTCTATATGCAAATATGCTATCTTAGAGGGTATACATGCAAAAGATATCAAAAATTTCTACCTTTCAGTAATTCTATTTACATCAATTTTTTGTGGCAATTGAACTTTGAATCAAAATATCAATATTGGGGAAAACAAACTGAAAATTTTATGAGTTTTCTTGTTTTGAAAGATTAATTTCTTTGATGGTAGATTTTATAATACGCTCCCATTCAGTCAAACCTAGCCATGGTAGAGAATTAGAGAATTCAAGAAGAAGAAGATCTAGAATTTGGAAAATTAGGATTTTCTTATTGAACATGAAGAGGAAGAAGGAGAAGAAGAAGATTACAGAGCTAAAAAAGAAAAATGAAAGAACAAAGTAAATTTCTCCACACATTCTTCTTACAGTTCCTCTTATTTATACTAAAGCTTACAATGTAACTAACTACTGCTGACATGTCCATTCAGTTGTGCTGACTGGGAGAACTTGCCAGGTTGGCTCTTCTCTGCTGACTCGGACAGTAACTTGGTTGACTAGACAGAACCTGCAGTTACCACTGATACACTAAGCTACACTACTCTTCTACTAGCTAAGGCAATGTGAGGATAAGGCTGAACATATGCTTCATTGGTAATAGTTCAGTCTTACACTGAATGAGCTCATATCAATTCCTACCCCTTAAATTGACCTTGTCCCAAGGTCAAGGTAGGGAAAAGAAAACAAAATGGGATAGAGCCTTTCTCTGCTCTTTGATACCAGCAGCCACTGCAGCTTGTGCCATTGATATTAGATTCTTCTCCATCAAGTATGGCTCTCCCTGTGACTTCTGTTAGTGCCGAGGCACAATTTTTGATGGAAAATTCTGAAACTGAAATAATTGTACACACAACGTTTCAAATGCAGCACCTTAAAGAAGATGTGCAACAGAGATCCTGGAGGATTCTGAATTACGAGGATCTAAAAAGATTCTACGTAATACACAAAAAATCTAAAGAGACTTTGTGCAAGCAACTATCGGCAGTAGAGCTTCTAAAAAGAAGTTACTGTAAAAAGCAACAGCAGCGATGACAGGCGAGAATGAGATGCTGGGGTGAATGAACCACCGTTGCTCAAAGCTTTATTCGCCCCACACGAGCACGAACAGCTTCCAGGAACCAGCAAGTTCACGAAGAACTTCTGGAACGCTCGTAAGTCAATATTTGAGACTTGAACGGGCTTTCTGGACTTAACAGACTCCCTCAACTCTCTTCTTGGTACATCTTTCAAAGGAGGCCAAGGGGCTCTATTTATAGAGTGGAGTTGAGACTTCACCTCTTCTCCTATCCGATGTGGGACTAAAATACCAATACTCAAAAATAGAGTTTGATATTTTAGATCATCCCACAATCAGCATAGAATTGTGCCAGTCCACGCCTACCCCCCGTACACTCCCGTGCATGCACGAGACAATCCTGGAGTCCGCGTCCGAGTCCGAGTCCGCACAACAAAAATTAACTTGCATCCTTGTTGCATTTAATCATTTTTCCTTCTAGGAAAATACTCCCACATGGCACAAACTTGTGCCCCACTACACCTCATGTGCACACCTCAACACAAGCAATGTATTATATTGAGATACTCACCATTTGGTGTAGCCGATGTGGGACTATCTTTTCTAGTCCAAAGGCAAAAACACCAACAATCCTCCACATATCTCAATATATGGGTTGAGCGTTCCCCACAGTGACTGTCCATCATGCATTAGGAGAGATGTCGCTATGACTTGAATCTTCCCGCATAGGTTAAATAACAGCATGATACAAGAATGGACTAAGCCTTGAATTCTGCACCATAACTGCAATTCTTCCTACTCACATAATGACATCAACTGTGCTTCTGGCTGCACATTGAAGGCCTTGTGCCAGCCTGGTTTCAGTGTATAATTTTTGGGCATCTACAAGTTTACCCTCAAGAGACGGCCTGATATCTCTGTCCATACACTATAGGTGAGTTCTTTATAAAGAGTCATGGCATGAAGCATTGCACTTCTTTGCGGTGCTACGCCGCTATGACATGGTTTAAAGCCGAGGCTTTACCCCACCTGGTACCTCATCGTAGTGTCATACTACTGTAGCATGAGGTCACAGGCCTCTTTGTAGTGCCAAACTACCCAGCATGAAGCCTTGCGCTTCCGTACGGTGTTACGCCGCTATGACATGGCTCGCAAAGCCGAGGCTTTACCCTACCTGGTACCTCTTCGTGGTGTCATGCCACTGTAACATGAGGATATCGTCCTCTTTGTAGTGCTGTCTACCTCTCTTTATTACGATTATCATACAGCATTAGGCTACCTGCCTATTTGCGGTGCTACTCCGCTGTGACTTGGCTTGCAAAGCCGAGGCATTACCTCTACCTGGAAACCTCATGGTGGAGTCACCCCACTGTAGCATGGAGTTACACTCCTTGTAGTGCTGCGCTACCGTACTTCCTGTAAAGCACTCCAGGCGTTCACTCTGCCTGAGAACTCATTAAGGCATTTAAGCCAACCTTCCCACAGGATCCATTTTCTGCAGAAAACAACAGTAGACAACAGTGGTTGTAGGTCCGTAACCTCTCCATGTCACATAGAACAAGTACCCACCGTTCCTGATATTCTTCTGGTTAATAGTCCTCCCTTGAACCAAAAGCTAGATACCTAGTAGATTTCTCTTTGAACTAATAGCATAAAACTTTATGGTAGGAATGTAATAACACAATATCAGAATGCCTTCAAGCCCATTTTACAAGCTGTGTCATCGACCAGCTGGCGCTTGAGGCCCTTGGTGAACGGATCCGTCAGGTTCTCCTGACTCCGAACATCAATCACTGCAATAACACCTCTCTTGATGAGATCGTTCATTGCCCTGTGCTTCAACCGCACCGTTCTCTTCTTCCCGTTGAAGAGTTCATTTGATGCCACTGCTGCTGCCGCCTGGTTGTCACAGTATATCGGTATTGCCGGTATCTGAGCCCCAACCACCGGAAGATCATACATGAGCTTCCGAAGCCATTCTGCTTCATCTGCAGCAGCATCCAATGTAAAGAATTCAGAATCCATGGAGGAGCGAGATAACATAGTCTGCTTCTTCGACTTCTACGATATAGCAGCTCCGCCCATGGCGAATACGAATCCACCTGTGGAATACTCGCTCTCCATATCTGAACACCAGCTAGCATCACTGAAGCCTTCCACTACTGACGGATCTCCGTTGTAGAAAAGTGCATATGTCTGAGTTTTCTTGAGATATCTCATAACACGTTTCACAGCTTTCCAGTGCTCAACGCCTGAATTGCTAGTGAACCGACTCAGCATTCCCACTGCAAAAGCTATGTCAGGCCTTGTGGCAGTAGTAGCGTACATCAAGCTTCCGATGACGCTAGCGTACTCCAACTGCCTGACGCTTTCCCTCGAATTTGGCTCCAGCTTCTGATCACTCCGGTACGGTGTATCAATAAAAGGAAGATCTTGATATCCGTAGCGAGTGAGCATCTTCTCAATATAATGAGATTGTGACAGCGCTATTCCAGTGCCTGTCCGGATGATCTTGAGCCCCAAGATTACGTCGGCATCCCCCAAGTCCTTCATACTGAACTTGGTCGAGAGGAATTTCTTTGTCTCTGTGACGCAGCTTAAATCCGTACCTAGGATTAGCATGTCGTCCACGTAAAGACATACGATTACTCCTCTTCCCTCAGCAAACTTCGTATAGACACACTTGTCTGTTTCACTGACCCTGTAGCCATTTGACCTTATCACCTTGTCAAACTTCTCATGTCATATTTTGGGAGCTTGTTTCAAACCATACAGAGACTTCATCAACTTGCAGACTTTGTCTTCCAGACCTCTGACGACAAAACCTTCTGGTTGTTGCATGTAGATCTCTTCGGTCAGCTCGCCATTAAGGAATGCCGTTTTCACATCCATCTGATGTATCACCAGCTTGTGTATTGCTGCTAGAGCAATTAACAATCTGATGGTTGTCATCCGAGCTACTGGAGCATAAGTGTCAAAGTAGTCGATCCCCTGCTTCTGAGCAAACCCCTTGGCTACTAGCCTGGCCTTGAACTTGTCAATGGTTCCATCTGCTTTTATCTTCTTCTTGAAGATCCATTTGCATCCAATGGGTCTTGCTCCTTCTGGCAGGTCAACCAATACCCATGTGTTGTTGGAGGTGATTGAGTCAATCTCGTTGTCTATCGCCTCCTTCCTGTAGTGACCCACTCCGCCCTAGCGGAACACCGATTCAAACGGCAAGTGTAACGACTCAAACGAGCCGTCGACTCGAAGAGTTGCGTCGACCCGATGAAGTATCGATGCGAATCGATGTAAGACTTATAATGGCTCGTCAAAGATGAATCCAGACTTAGACTATCAAAGGCACGCTCGGAGTATCGTTCGGCCGATACGAACATCGCTAAGGTGGGTGGCTCCGATGAACCCGTCTGTGCTTAGCCTAGACACATAACAATACGGACACTATCACGAGAATCGCTAGGCGATAACCTCTTGCATGCTAATAAATGACTCAACGCACCTAGCTAAGGGAATAATCCCAACTTGTATGCTTGTATAGAATATGGAAAAGAACATAGAAAAGTACGAGAACTCTCGTCCGCGCTCCATGCTCGTGCTACGGCACAAGCCTACGTTTATGCTCCTTATGCGTCCAATAATAAAACAATGAATGGTTTACAACAATGAACGAGAAGGCTATCAATATAGTCGTTCCGAGTAGAGTATAGCGACATTGAAAGGCTATGGGACCGATGGGTCGCCAAGGCGACTCCCGTACGAGGAGTTGCGTAATGCTTGAATAAATAAATCAACGAATCAATGAATGAATGAATGAATACGTGAATGAATCGATAAACGAATGAACAAGTGAAAGAAAGAAAGAAAAGAAAGAATGAAGAAAAGATAAGAAAAGAAAGAATGGTTAGCGACAGGTGTGACGGGCACGTGCATCGGAGCTCGCTATCCGTGCTGCACGGACGCCAACCTGGTCGATAACGCATTATGGCTAAGGGTTAGCCTACGGCGGAGATAGCCGTTAAGTAAAAAGACAAGATAATACGAAATGGTCGTGGACAAACGGCACGAGCGAGGGGTGGCGAATGCTGTGTCCGTGCAATGATTCTGCGGCACGGGTGTTGTGTGGTGGTGTATACCGTGGCCGGCCTAGGCGGAATCAAAAGTCGGGGCTTACGGGCTGCCTGGGTGCGGGCTTGGGCACCGGGAGACGTAAGTGCAGGATATTTCAAGAGACTTAACGGGGTGTACCAGCCATCACCCTATGCTAAGTTGAGAAATACCAAGGAGAAAGTTCCAAATGGCTTGTCATGCCAGCGACCGGTGCATACAGAATAAGGGGGCTTTGCTGGTAGCAATCCACGTGCAAGTCTTTGTATTGAAATCAAAGTAGTCTAAGTTAAATAAACCAAGTACCTCCTGAACAGGCTTGAATGTAACACACCACATGATCAAGAATACTTGTACAATGAGTTAAAGAATACGCCTACGATACGCTAGGACCCGAGGCAGGGACACGCACTCGATATTGAATGTTTTCCAAGTACCACATTATGTTATTACATGAATTGTTGTCTAACTTGGTTTACTTGGACAGGGAAGGCCGGACGGTAAGTATGGGTAAGTCATGCATATATTTTCTATGCAACACATGAATTCTGCAACACGAGATAGGTTATGCAATATGCCATGAAATTGATCCTAAGGCAAGATTAGAAAGACAATGAATGATAGAGATGCACAAAAGTAAATGGAACGTATTTGGTAATGATGGCGTTGTGGGCGAGCTAGCCTCCCCACCAGTGCATAACAATGTACTGATAACCCCACAGTCTGCTTGCAGGAAGCAGGAAATGTCGGCGGGTGCGGAGCTTTCCTCGAACGTGCTAAGGCGCGGAGCTATCTCTCGAGCCTTGGAGCGTTGCAAGGAGCTGGAGCACCATATACATGACATAATGTATTAGAACATCGCCATGTATCATTCCATCTTATAAGCCACTTGGCACGCCTTTTATGTTTCAGAGAGAGAGCTTGACCGACTTATAATATCGGCCTAGCGCCGCTTGTAACTTCTTGAATATCAATAAAGAGTTTGATTTCGTATTCAACTTGTGTGTTCGTTTACTTTTTGCTGCAAATGGGGACACTCTGTGCGACTCTGTGGCCTAGCATCAAATCGGCCATTTCTGGACTTGGCCTTGTACGGGCGCAACCTAGGCCCGTACGGCATCACGCCTTAGCGAGGACGATCGCTCCTGCGGGAGCGGGGCGTGACACTTCCAGAATACAGGATCTCTGGTCTTCATCGCCTCATCATAGGTAAGCGGATCTGCTTCCACATGATAGGTGACGAAGTCATCTCCGAAGTCTTTCGGCCTCCTCGTTCGCTTAGTTGACGGCTCAGCGAGTTCTGGTTCAGCTGGTGTCTCCTTGACGACAGCTTCATCTTGGACTAGGTTCATTAAAGACTTATGTCTGCTTTGTACCTTCATCATTCTCCGGAAGATCCGCGAGAACAATATTCTTGTGTTTTGCAAACTTGTCTTCAAAGTATTCAGCATCGCGAGATTCGATGATATGGTTTGACTCAATATCAAAGAATCTTCGAGCATCACTCTTCTCGGTATACCCCAAGAAGATCGCCTTCGTAGTCCTTGTCCCCAGCTTCTGAATCTTCAGATCCGGGAGCTTCACATAAGCCAGACACCCCCACACTCGAATGACATTCAAGTTAGGTCTGACTTTGAACCAGAGTTCATGAGGAGTTATGTCGGAAGTTGCATATGGCACTCTGTTCAGAATGAACGTTGCCGTTAGTGCAGCTTCTCCCCAGTAACACTTTGGAAGACCCGCAGTCAACAGCATGGAGTTTATCATCTCTGTCAACGTTCTGTTCTTCCTTTCTGCTACTTCCGTTGGATTGAGGAGAGTACGGAGCCGTTGTCTCATTGATGATTCCATGTTCTTTGCAGAATGATAAGAATTCATGAGACCGATACTCCCCGCCTCGATCACTCCTTAACTTCTTGAGTTATTGTCCAGTTTGCCGCTCAGCCTTGGCCCTGAACTCCTTGAACTTCTCGAATGCTTCGTCTTTAGACTTGAGCAAGTAGACGAAAGCATACTTTGAGAAGTCATCGATGAAAGTAATGAAATACTTCATCCCAGCCTTTGTAGAGAATTGTTTGAAGTCACAGATATCTGAGTGAACCAACTCAGAAGATCTGTGCTTCGATGAACCCTGTGAAAGGGTTTCCTTGTGATCTTCGTCTGAGCACATACTTCGCATTTCTCTACCTTACCCCCACACTTGGAGATAAGTCCTAGACTAGACATTCTGTTAATCCTTTTACAATGAACATGTCCTAGCCTATTATGCCATAACTCAAGAGAATAATCAGAAAAAGTGATTACATTTATATTATCATGCTGGGTTATAATAAGCTGAATCTTGTACATTCCTTCAGTTTGGAAATCTTTTCCGAAGAATGTACCCTTCTTGGACATCACCAACTGGCCAGCATTGATATCCATCCTCAAGCCTGCGTTGCAGAGCAGACTTTCAGAGATCAGGTTCTTAGCAATTACTGGAACATGCTTCACACCTTGAAGCATCAGAGTGTTCCCCGATGTGAGTTTCAGCTCCACCGTCCCGATCCCCAGTACTTCAGCTTGTGCCTGGTTTGCCATTATGACCTTCTCTAAAGTTGGCTCATAAGAGACGAACCAGTCTTTGTCTGAACAGACATGGCAGGTCGCACCAGTGTCTATCCACCAGTCCAAGTCAGCCCCCACAGTTGCAACCTGTGCTATCATGGCAACTAGATTAGTAATCATAGAAACCTTACTAGGCTCACCTTGTTCTTTGGGCTTGGACTTGCATTCGGATTTGTAGCGGCCCTTCTTGCCACAATTGAAGCAAGTCACATGGGACTTGGACTTCTGCTGTTTGAAAGCAGGACCCTTCACTTTCAGATTCGTGAAGTCCTTCTTTTTGCGATGAGAAGCAGCCTGCTTCCCCTGGTACTCTCTGGTTTGGACCAGATTTGCCTTTGCCAGTTGTTTGGACAGAGTATCCATCTTCTGTTCAGAGCGCATCTCGTCCTCAACATGGATCTCTTGTAAGAAATCTTCTAAGCTAATTTCCATCTTCTTTCGATACATCATTACATAGAAGTTGCTCCATTATGTAGGAAGTTTTGTGACGATCCCTCCAACGACAAACTTATCGACGAGGGGCATGTTCTCGTCTTCTAGTTTCTGACGCAACTTCAGAAACTCCTTCACTTGGGGCAGCATCGCCTTCTCGTCTTCGAAGGTCCACTTGTGATATTTTTCTACCATGAAGATCTTGGACCGGTTCTCGTCATCTTCATAGAGCTTTCCCAAGGAGTCCCATATCTCTTTGGCAGATGTCTTCTTGGAGTAGGACTCTGCCAGAGAGTCTTCCATGGAATTGAGTATCAGTAGTTTGCATATACTGTTTTCTCTCTTCCACTTCGCTTGCTTGATCGTAGCAGTAGCCACAGCCGCAGCAGATCCAGTGGTTGGAACGATCGGTTCTTCTTCTGACAGCACGTGATCAACATTCACGAGTTGAAGATTTAAAGTGACCTTTCGTCTCCATATCTGGAAGTATTCGCTATCGAATTTCTCTAACTTGTTAAAGCCGGTATCGATGAGCGAAGCACAAGAATTATCCATCTTCTCAATAAAGCTTTGAGATTATTAGTGCCGAGGCACAATTTTTGATGGAAAATTCTGAAACTGAAACAATTGTACACACAACGTTTCAAATGCAGCATCTTAAAGAAGATGTGCAACAGAGATCCTGGAGGATTCTGAATTACGAGGATCTAAAAAGATTCTACGTAATACACAAAAAATCTAAAGAGACTTTGTGCAAGCAACTATCGGCAGTAGAGCTTCTAAAAAGAAGTTACTGTAAAAAGCAACAACAGCGATGACAGGCGAGAATGAGATGCTGGGGTGAATGAACCACCGTTGCTCAAAGCTTTATTCGCCCCACACGAGCACGAACAGCTTCCAAGAACCAGCAAGTTCACGAAGAACTTCTGGAACGCTCGTAAGTCAATATTTGAGACTTGAACGGGCTTCCTGGACTTAACAGACTCCCTCAACTCTCTTCTTGATGCATCTTTCAAAGGAGGCCAAGGGGCTCTATTTATAGAGTGGAGTTGAGACTTTACCTCTTCTCCTATCCAATGTGGGACTAAAATACCAATACTCAAAAATAGAGTTTGATATTTTAGATCATCCCACAATCAGCATAGAAGTGTGCCAGTCCACGCCTACCCCCCGAACACTCCCGTGCATGCACGAGACAATCCTGGAGTCCGCGTCCGAGTCCGAGTCCGCACAACAAAAATCAACTTGTGTCACGACCCGGTCCCAATTTTTTGGGTCGAATCAGATCATGCCCAGCCTGCACCATTGTTGAGACGGCGGCAGTAAGCTGTATCACTCATGCAGGTAAATAAAACAACACAGTCTAATTGCCACAACTTTAATAATTCGAATAGTTTAAAACTTTTTACAATAAAATGAAAAATACATCTGAAGTACATTGCTTTCCACAAACATCATGAATTATAAAGAAGAAGAAAAATCTAGGCAACCAGCTCATCAGTCTCGAGATCATCGTCCTCTAGTTGGGACCTCGGAAAATATCGCGGAACAAAGCCTCATCAGTTATACCTAAAATGTTGGTTCTCCAGTCAGGAGGGAACAAAGTACAATTCATGCTAATCTTGACAATTAATTTAACAATAAAATCATGCACTTTTAAACAGTTTGAAGATGAACAGTTTTGAAACAATACAGTACAGTGATGTGAATAGGCAATGTATATGACCGGCTTGGGTTACAGTAGTATCTAGCAATACGGTATGGCTTGTCCCCGTGTGAAGAGGGGAAAGCTAATACAGTCAGTTACAGTAATTTGGATGTGGTCATAAACATTACTCTACTCCTCCAGTCCCCAACAGTACAGTCAATACTCCCGAAAGAGTTCGTGTTTAAATAGTGGTTTAAAATTGCAGTGAAGTGATTATTAAATTGTCACGCCCCAGAACCAGAATACTGAAGAACGGGGACGTGCACAGCCAGCTACGTATAACGGAACGGCAACCATCCCGCTATACGGTCACGGCTGTCTAGCTATGTGAGGGTACGCTACAAACCATCAGTCTCTTAGGATCAAATCAAGCTATTGTCTCAATCTTAACAAGTAATGATAATAACAAGATATCAGACCACCAAATATACAATTGTAAGGCGTCCCAAACATTACATATCCAGATGATCATGAAGCTAGTCGTACAAAATGTAAGGACTAGCAAGAGTTAAGTCATACATGATCAACCTCGAGTTGCCAATCATGATTACAGCCCGTAGGCAGACAGAAAGTAAAGTGCATCGAGCTAACAAGTGCTCGTCGGCTAAACGCCTCAAAAGAATATCAGTTAACAATACAGTGGGAGAAACAAAAAAGAGAAAACCCACTCGTTGCCCGGGTTCCGTCTAGTGTTCACCATCGGGCTGGAAAGCAGGTAGATCCTTTGCTGCTGCTCCGGTATCTGGCCATACAAAACCAGCTGGGTCAGACCCCAGAAAGAGCAAGTGCCACAAAGGAGGCCACGAAATAAGAACAAAAGCCAGCAATCAGCACAATAATATAATTACATAATAAGAGACAGTAATTTAAGAAAAAGGCATGATAGTTAGATATAAAAGACAAATCTTGTACAGAATCGATAAAAGACAGAACATATGGAAAGGCATGACAGGATGATATACGATGAGATGACCATGGGACTATTCAAATAGCCAGGTTACAACCCGTAAACCAAATAAGGACCGGGGTTGTAACCCTTCGTCTGAACGGAACTTGGTTTCTCCCACCATTTATCGGCAAGATAAAATACGCGAATTCAAGACTTGCAATTAAACATGATTAAAGTAAGGCACGAGTAATCATGTCATGTCATGACCTTGCACAGGATCAGGACAGGACAAGAGGGACTAGACTCCATTCAATCAATCACGGCCAAGCAAGTACTACGGCTTACTACTTTAACTAACTAGGGTTATCACAGACCTGATTACTAACAAGATGCAATAAGAATTCCAAGTCCGGTTACCTGTTTGTTACTACCTGAATGCTCCCAGCAAGAAAAGGAAAAGATAGCATGATATAGCAGACACATTGTAGTAAGATACATGTGTCCTAAGGTACCACGCTCGACGGCGGGCTGGAAGTGCGCTCATCTCGACGGATAGCAACAAATCCCATGTATATATATATAAGGCCGGGACCAAAGGGGCAACAGGTAACTGGAAAATTCTCCATGAACTAATTGATCAATCTAGTCATTAACCTAGCCAGATTCAGTATGAATCCCTGACCGTGGGAACCAGGGAGTCACGTCCTAGACATGATGCAAGACAATACGAGTGGATTGCACAAGCAAGCAGGAACACCCACGGTGTCAAGACAAGTCAAGCCAAGTTATCAAGTCATGTCAAGTTAAGAGTGCGCCGCCACGGCCACTATCAAGTTATCAGGTTACCAGTTACAAGTCAAGTCAAGAGTGCGCCACCACGGGCCACTATCAAGTCAGGTTAGTCAGGTCAGAAGTGTACCACCATGGGTCACTTATCAAGTCATGCTAGTTCCTTGTCATACCAGGCCATATACAATAGTTATTCCAAATATACAAGTAAAATCAAGTTCATGACAAAAGGCGTAAGGATATAAAATGGGCGTAAAATACCTGATACAATACCAATATATATAGGATCATAAAAGAGCCAAGACCAAGAAATAACAAATTCATCATAAACAAGTAGGTAGCACAAGGGGGTCAAAGGTTGGGCTACGCAGGGTATAGACTGCGCATACAAGGCTGCGCAAGAGTTGTCTTGCGCAAGGGTTACATTGCGCAAGGGTTACATTGCGCAAGGTGAGCAGTACGCAAGCAATACGCAATGCACAGTACGCAAGCCACTACGCAATGCACAGTACGCAGGCCAGCATACGCAGGGGCTACGCAAGTCACTACGCAAGCAATACGCAATGCACACTACGCAAGCAATACGCAATGCACAGTACGCAGGCCAGCATACGCAGGGTGCAATACGCAGGGTGCAATACGCAGGGCGCAATACGCAGGGTGCAATACGCAGGGTGCAATACGCAGGGTGCAATACGCAGGGTGCAATACGCAGGGTGCAATACGCAGAAGACCCTAAGCAAGGGTTCTACGCAAGCAACACTACGCAGGAGCTCTACGCAGACCGTACGCAGGGTGCAATACGCAGAAGACCCTAAGCAAGGGTTCTACGCAAGCAACACTACGCAGGAGCTCTACGCAGACCGTACGCAGGGTGCAATACGCAGAAGACCCTAAGCAAGGGTTCTACGCAAGCAACACTACGCAGGAGCTCTACGCAGACCGTACGCAGGGTGCAATACGCAGAAGACCCTAAGCAAGGGTTCTACGCAAGCAACACTACGCAGGAGCTCTACGCAGAGGCCGTACGCGGGAGCCGCGTGGCCAACAAGAGGGAAAGGCTATGTTCTTCTCCTACCTCTGTCCGAGAGGAAGAACACCCAACCCAAAAACTTCCATTCTTCATAACTTTGCCAAATCAAAACCAAATTTAGATTTTCAAGGTTCTAACTTGAGTAAAATTGAATTCTCTTCCATATGGAAGCATCAAAAACCCATAAAATCCAACTAAAATAGATCAAAACCATGTAAATCCGAAAATAATTAAAACCTAGATCTAGAACAATGGAGACTCCAAATCCCAAAATTCCAAGTTCTAATGTTGTTCTCCATGTCCTAATCTAGCTAATGAACAAATAAAAAGAGGTGCTTATTTAATGGCAAGATGCACTTGCCTAATGGGTTGGAGAGTTGTGTGGAGGAAGAAGAAGAAGAATTAATGGAGGAAAAATAATGAGGAGAGAGAGTGTTAGGTGGGGATTTTAATGGGGGAGGATAAGTTGTGTTGAGGGTGGAGGTTAGCTAAGATGGTCCAATGCATAATAAACCAAACCAAACCAATTCCTATCCAAATAAAACCAAGCTCCATTAATCAGAATTAATCCAGGAATGATAAATGACAATTAAACTACAATGCTAAGTATGAAATATACCACAACTTAACTGGTCAAGAAAAATGAAAAATACTGGTCAGAAATACGATCACGTATAAAATACGTATCACGAACTTCGGGGCACTACATAAATAATTGTAATCAACATAAATGTACTTGCCTTTGTTTTAGAATGACTGGATAGACGAGTCGGTACCGAGGAGGAACGTCAGGTGTAACTTCGAGTTCCTACAGTTGAGAACTCGACTTAGAACCTTGAATAACCAGGCTAAGTGTGCTAGTTGCAATCTCTAGTAGTAAGTCCTAGTCAGGTTTTAATTTGTATTAATCTACAGCTAACGTTTACGTCGCAACTACGTGCGTTGATTAAACCGATTAATTGGATTATTTGGAAATAACACGAGAATCAATTAACTTTGGAAAACTTTGTGTTTTTGTAATATATTTATAAAAATATAGTTTTCTTTTAGTGATAAATCATGAACTAGTTATTTACTAATTTTTCATCCAATAATTAATTCTTAATTAATTATAAAGTTACGCTCTAACTACGATTCCAACGTCTAAAAAAAACCACCCAAGATCACATCCACCCAGAAAGAAAGTAAAAATCTACGCTACACAATACAAGGGCACAACTAAACATCCTAGAGTGGGCTTATGCCCTGTACAATTATTTTTTTACATCAAATAAGAGAAAAATGATTTAATTTCTAAATAAAGTGCAGTAAATAAATAACTATATTAAATAGCCTAAATATTAAATAAAATAATTTAAAATAAATGCTAAGAGTCTCAGACTCGGTCCATTCCTCAAAATCCAGCTAATACCTCAACGCCCGGTCGGACCGGTGCGTTTGCATTTCGCCGGGGCCCACAGACCGGTACGGTCGTCGCCCGAAAAATCAGTTTAAAATTCATTTTCCGAAAACCGATTTAAAATCAAAATAAATAAAGTTTTGTAAAAATTTGGGCAGCATTTCCTCTATTTCGGGACAACCCAAAACTGGGAAATGCGCTACAGAAAACCTGCAATTATTCCAACCCAATAATAATCCCGCAAATATATCCACCAAAATATTTTTAAGCCACCAGAAATTAATTCCCAATCCACAGAACTTCTCGAAATATCCGAGAATCCCATAATCAAACCAAACCACCCAAACCAGCAGATAAAAATCACAGAAAATATGCTAACGCAGCTAACCGAATATACTACGCAGCTAACCGGATTTCCCAAAGGGAAACCGGGGACCGATTCTCATCACAGACTCTACGGGAGGGACGAACTACTGTGATTAACAAGAATTTACCAAATTTCCGTTGGCGGGGAGCCGCGGGAAAAGCTTGGGAAAAACCGAAACAGCGTTCGGACCACAGGGTCGCGGATCTGGACAGCGAAGAGCTCCACGGATCGCTGGACAGCAGGAGAGGGTCCACGGAAGAGGGGGCTCGCGCGCTGGACAGGGAAGTTCGCCGGGGGCGCGGGGTGCGCTGGGACAGGGTCGGGCGCGGGGCTCGGGGACGGGAACGGGCCGCGGGCGGCGCGGACGGACGGGGATGGGCGGCGCGGGGAGGAGCCGCGCGGAGATCGCCGGAGGGGAAGTCGGGGCGGCCTCGGGAACGGGGCACACGGCTGGGCGCTTCGCCGGAAGGGCGTCCCGCGGTGGCGGACCGCGGAGGAGCCGGTCGGGCTCGACCGACGGTCGGGGAGGTGTCGGCCTCGGGGAGTTCGCCGGGGGTGGGCGAGCTCGGGGTGGCCTGATTACGCGCCGGAGGGGGAAGCTCGACCGCGGATTTGGGGTTAGGGCTCGGGCTCCTTCTCCACGGAAGAAATGGGTTAGGGGAAATAAGAGAGAGAGAGAGAGATGAGAGAATGGTTTGGGAACTGAGCGTTAAGGGAGAGAGAATGAGTTTGAGTGAGGAGTTTAATTTCTTCTCTGTGGGAAATGAAGAGATCGTGAGAGAGTGGGAAAGTAATGGGGAGTTATTAATAGAGAGTAGTGGGTGACGTGAGTGGGGGAAGTTAAGGAAGAGTAAATAAAGGGGAGTTAAGAATGTGAAACGAGGGGTTTACAAAACGTGTGGAGAAAGAGTCCACAGGTCGGGTAGATCTAGGAAAGGGGTTTGCAGGTTGGGAAAATGGATCGGTCTCGCGGGTTGGGCTGGGTCAGCAACCAAAAACCCAAATCTTTATTATTTAGAAAATAGTTTCAGCCCAAAATAATAATATTAATATTTAATAATAATAATTTTGAAAACGTTAATTAATAACACAAAAATTCTATTAAATAAATAAATACGAAAATGATGGGTTTCACAACTTGCATCCTTGTTGCATTTAATCCTTTTTCCTTCTAGGAAAATACTCCCACATGGCACAAACTTGTGTCCCACTACACCTCATGTGCACACCTCAACACAAGCAATGTATTATATTGAGATACTCACCATTTGGTGTAGCCGATGTGGGACTATCTTTTCTAGTCCAAAGGCAAAAACACTAACAACTTCTCCATCTAAGCCTCCTGGATCCCATATCATCTGCAGTTCTTCTTCGGAGTTTATTTTGCGGTTACATCCCTCTTCTTTATATGGCTGAACCTGGATCCCATATCCAAACATGGAAACTGACACCCCCATCTAATAATGGATCCTTCAACTTCCTGTCAAGACATACCTGGACATTTATTATTGGATTTGAACTAGGGCATGGATCCTATATAGTTATCACCAACTTCCTACTTTCTGTAACATCCCACCTCTCCCTAGTTTCAAGGCCTGTGGTCACTAACTGAATTTAGTGATACAGTAGAACATATATATGACTTGCCAAACAATGTCAGATCTTTCGTAATATTAACATAATAGATTGATGAACTTTTCCAACTGACAACCAAGATAAAGACTTCAAATATGATGGGTAACTGCTGTTCTGACCTCTTACAGTAATGAACACCAAAATATAACTCATTTTCTGCTCTCACACCAAATAAAACCTGGTCCTGAAACTTAGCAACTTTAGGTTTGCTTCCAGCAGTCCCATTGGAATCTTCAACATCAAATGTAACTGAAGATAAGGGTGGAATTGCAGTTAGTGCATCCGGAGTCAAAGGAAGTCCACATGCTTCAATTTTGATAAGAATAGAAATCATCGGAGCCCAATATAGTAATATCAAAACCCTTCTAAGGTAGCTTGTCTAGTGCATCCTTCCATGTTTTGTTAGTGAAGGTCCCTTTTGCTGTTGCTACAACATTTTGAACTGCTTTAATTTCTGTATTAGGACTTTGTTGCAGCCACAGTACCAACGATTGTAGGCAATTTCCCTCTAACTATTGAGCTACGGCTTCATCAAAATCAACTGTCCACATCATCTCCCACATACGAAGGGCTTCAGTAAAGGATAGCTCACGACGAAAAAAACACCAGCAACATTCTAAAAGCAAAATGAAGGCTTTCAGCTCCAATGACTGAAAGTTGTTCAAAAAATTTAGAATCTGTTAGTGACAAGATCTTCCACAATTCTTGTAACTGATTACTCACCCCATTTGGTCCTTCCATCTGAAAATTCTCACACATTCTTCTTAGAAGCATCTCAAAGCACCAGAAGGCTTCATTGAAATCACTTTGAACATGATACTCGCTACTATCTGATACTTGAAGATACAAAAAGATAGAGATACCTGGGTTCCATATTATGATATTCTGATCCCTACTTCTTGCAGTAGCCCAAGGGTAACTTACAGTGATAGCAAGTATGGACTCTGGGTTGATGGACAGGCCTGTCAGTCCATTCTCAGTGTGGACCGAGTCTTCGACACTTCATAAGTATTGCTCCTTGAAGACAGTGCTGCAACAGTTACATCTCTAATGTCTTCAACCAAGATTGGCTTCATTTTATGTTCATCTCCAAACAAGCTATCCTCATCAATATTCTTTTCCAGACCTCGATAACCTGTGTATTTTAAGATCTTTTCCTTCCACAGAAACAATAGATGCTTGTCAATCAACTTTGAACCTTCATAGGCCTGTCAAGAACACTCTGAACCGCTTTCCCTTATTTGCAGCTGGAATCTGACATTTTGAGGTCAATTGAGAGCCAACACCGGGAAAAGGAAATGCTTCCCATGATCCATTACCGGCAGCTGCTGCTGGTTGCTCTCCTTCTAAAAAATTTAGAAGAACAACCTCTTGATTTGGTTTTGCAGGCTCCAACTTTGTGGAAGCAACATTTAGCTTAGAGACTTCTTCCGAGGTTGTGTGTGTAATAGCAACATCAACATTACTTGCCTTGACACCCTCTACAGCTGTTGCCCGAACATTTTTTGTAGTTGAAGGAATGTTTTGCTTGATGTTCGTAACCAAAGTCATGGTCCTGTTTTGATGCTCGCTTGTAAGTGAGTGAAGGACTAA
Source organism: Iris pallida (assembly GCA_029216955.1). Taxonomy (NCBI): domain Eukaryota; kingdom Viridiplantae; phylum Streptophyta; class Magnoliopsida; order Asparagales; family Iridaceae; genus Iris; species Iris pallida. The sequence continues at coordinate 1,116,682 of JANAVB010031018.1, read as the reverse complement.
TCCCTCCATGGTTACAAACTGAATTTTGCACCTGCGACACCAACTCATGCTTCCAAGCTTCTTCACGGGCATTTCATCAAACACCTCTGGTTCAGTCTCTTCCTGCTGTTGCAGACTCCAACATTGTTGCTGCAGTGGCTGAGGAAAGGACAACGGAGCTTCATACTGCTGCTGCGGGTCGTGGTAGCGAATGTGGTAAATCGACTGGGAAATGGGAGGGATAGACCTTCTTTCAATACTCCATCCACCAATCTAGCATCTCAAATTATTTGTCTAAGTTCAGTAACATACCTTCGACCGATCGAAGACTCTCCTTGTAATGCCTGCGGTTCGTATTACGTATTTTTGGAATACGTGTACGTATTTATTCTTGTATTGCATGATTCCTTGCTTAATTTCCTTCCTGGGCTTGGTTTATTCTTGATTTGGGTTGGCTTGGTTCGGTTTGGGATTGCTCTTGGTTCATCATGAACCAAGGGGTGAATCCCCTACCTACTACCACCACTCATATTTATTACCTATTCTTCTTCTCTCTCTTCATTAATCTCTTCTTCTTCTTCCATTTACTCCCTTCACCTACCAGAGAGAGAAGAGAGAGGTCTAGGCAAGTGCAACTTGCTTCCACAAGAGAGCCCATTTTTATTGTTCTATTAGCTTCTCCTTATGTTTCTAAGACACATTAGAACTTGTCATTTTCTATTTTGAGGGTTTAATTTTTGTAGATCTAGAAATTAGTTATTTTCGGATTTTGGTGGTTTTGATCTATCAAACTTCTTTGTTTTCAAGTTTTGATGGTTCCATGTTGTAGAGAATTTTATTCTACCCAATTTTGACCTTTGAAAAGTTGGATTTGGACTTATTTTGACCAAGTTATGGACTTTGAAGCTTTGGGTTCAAACCATGGAGTTCTTGCTGATTTGGAGAAGACAGTGAGCAGTGTGCGCGAGCTTTTTAACTTGCGCCACTGAGTTGCGCGCACTCTTTAGCGCAGCACAGTCTGACTCATACGCTACCTTGAAGAGGAGTCGTATGGAGTGCATATGCTGCCTTTTTGGAGACGTATATCTTGCATACGCTGCCTTGACAAGGAGTCGTATGGACCTCATACGCTGCCTTGAAGAGGAGTCGTATGGAGTGCATACGCTGCCTTTTTGGAGACGTATGTCTTGCATACGCTGCCTTGACAAGGAGTCGTATGGACCTCATACGCTGCCTTGAAGAGGAGTCGTATGGAGTGCATACGCTGCCTTTTGGAGGCGTATGTCTTGCATACGCTGACTTGAGCGAAGCCTGACTTGAGCGCAGCCTGACTTGAGAGTAGTCTGACTTGAGCGTAGCCTGACTTGAGCGCAGCCTGACTTGAGCGCAGTCTGACTTGAGCGCAGTTCGACTCAAGCGCAGTCTGACCTCTTGCGCAGTCTGACTCAGGCGTAACCTGATGTCTAGGCGCAACTGGACCTGACCCTACTTGCCTTGGCGCAACCTGTTACCCTGGCACAACTTGGCTAATGCCACTTGTTGGCCATAGTACCCCTTGCTCCCCCTCTTGGGCGCATTATGTCCCCATATTCCCCTTTTTATGATTTTTGTACCCATTTTATATCCTTACGCCTTTTGATGTAAACTCGACATGAACCCGATGTGATCATGACATTATTTATGAATGTTAATCGGAACAAGGCTTAGTGATGGAATTGCATGATTAGTGACCCGCCGTGGTGCACTCTTGACAAGTAATTTGACACGATAATTCTTGATGGTGGTCCGTTGTGACGCCCCTTGCCTTGATAAGTAATCTTGATAAGCAATCCGACATGATAACCTTGATGCGCTGTTGCGACGGCTAACCTGACATGCTAAGTGAATTCTTGACACCGTGGGTGATTGTATTGAATATGCTTGTATAAGCAACCAGTCTTGTCTCGCATCATGTCTAGGACATGTATCCCTGGTTACCACGGTCAGGGATTCATACCGAATCTGACTAGGTTAATGACCAGATTGATCAAGTAGAGCATATAGAGAGGTATTCCGGCTACAAGCAATCCCGTTATCTGGGCGCCTTCCTTGATGGACTTGTAGCCTGCCGACGAGTAGGACACATTTCTAGCTCACTGTTATATGGGGCACTACATGAAACGATTACTATGCACACTGTCATGTGTTGCATCCAAGTCACCTAACAAGGCATGATAACTCTAAGCTTGAACCTTGCGTCTGGATAACCTGGATAGTCTGCAGGGCTTGTGGCCGTAGGCGTACCTCATTGCATCTTGCTAGTAACTAAGCTTGTGATAACCCTAGTTAGTTAAGTATCAAGCCGTACTCTTTGCTTGGCCGTGAATGATGGATGGAGTCCTATCTTGTCTAGTCTTGCCTAGATCCGGTACATGGATATCTCCGGACATGCTTGTTTATGCTTTACTTTATCGATAATTGGTTCGAGGCTAAGTTCTGTTCAGGTGAAGGGTTACAACCCCGGTCCTTGTTTGGTTTACGGGTTGTAACTTGGTTACCGGAATAGTCCTTTAGTTATCTTATCGTTTATCATCCTGTTTTTTTAACTCATGTCTTATGTTATTTCACCTATGATTTATGTGCTGACATGCTCGTTTTAGTTCTTAAGTGAAGCCTCCTTTGTGGCACTTGCTCTTTCTGGGGTCTGACCCAGCTGGTTTTGTATGGCCAGATTTCGGAGCAGCTAACGAGGATTTCCCAACCTTCCTGCCAGATGGTGAACACTAGAAGGAATCCCGACAACGAGTGGGTTTTATTTTGCTCTCCCACTCCCTTGTAAAAATATTCTTTTGAGACGTTTAGCCGCCGAGCAAGTGTTAGCTCGTTTGCAACTTTACTTACTGTCTGCCTACGGGCTGTAACATGATTGGCAACCTAGGGTTGATCATGTATGACTGAAACTCTTGCTAGTCTTCACATTTTGTAACGACTAGCTTCATGATCAGCCGAATATATAATGTTTGGGACGCCTTACTATTGTATATTTGGTGATCTTACATCTTGTAATATTTATTTGCCTTCTTGTGATTGAGACACTAGGCTTGTTCTTGACCTTAAGAGACTGATGGCTTGTAGATAAACCCTCATATATCTAGACAGCCGTGACCGTATGGTGAGATAGATTCCATTTCATTATACGTAGCTGGCTATGTCTGCCCCCGCTCTCCAGTATTCTGGTTCTGGGGTATGACACGGTTTAAGTGGTGGCCCATGCAAGTCTTGTAAATCAAGATATATGAGGGTTTACCGAATAGATGTCTCAATCAGTACACGCCCTTGATCTCTGCTCGTATCCTCTTGATTCCTGAAAATTCTTGTCCTGATCACATGTTTGTAATCGTTGATCTGTCCTGGTCCTTCCTTATTGTTCCCATGTCGTCTTTTTCAGCGACATTGAACCTGGACCTGCCGATCAGCAAGGCGGATCACCTCCCGTGGACCAGCAGCAACCAGAAGATCAGGCCCAGCACTCAGGAGCAGCCTCCTGAGTCGTACCGACTGGAGAAGAGTCGCCAGTTCAGCCAGTCCAGCCTGCAGATCCTGATGATGGCACTTTGGTGGGTCTCATCAGATCATTATTAGCTTCCTAGGATCGTAGAGGCGATGCCTTGCACCAGGCAGTGGAAGATGCTCTGAACAGAGGCGGTCATCCAAGAAACAGTGCGGCCAACAGTTTCAAGCGCCTGAACCCTCCGTTCTTCGATGGCAGTAAAGATGCTATTGCTGCTGACGCGTGGTTCCAGGATACTGAAGTCATTCTAGAGGCAGCCAGAACCCCAGAAGACGAGAAGGTGGCCGTGGTGCATCTACAGTTATTGGATCTTGCCCGCAGCTGGTGGACAGCACAGGCTGTGGGATTAGTGGCCTCTATTCTATGGGCACTATTCAGAGAGATATTCCAGACTAAGTACTTCGATGCGGTGGCTCGGTACGATCTACAGACCAAGTTTACCAATCTGAAGTAAGGAGACAGAACGGTCGACGGGTATGCGGCCGAGTTTTTCAGGCTTAGTCGGTTTGCTCCCACCTTGGTGGCGACCGAGTTTGACAGAGCCCAGCGGTTCCAACAAGGGCTCCATCTTGAGATTTTGTTGGCAGTGGAACAGTTTGAGCATCAGACTTTTGATGCAGTGTTGAGGGCAGCTATGAGGCACGAGTATACCTCCCACAGGATCGTGGACAGGACCGGAGGTCGGAAGCGATCTCACGGCCAGATGACCCAGTCGACAGCACCAGCCCCGGCAGTCAGGGCTTTGACAATTGGAACTCCGAGGCAGGCAGCCTCAGTAACGTCGGTTCAGCATTCAGCCCCGACGTCTCCTCCGCAACAGAGGCAGAAGCAGTCTTCCGCAATGGGCTGCACTTATTGTGGGAAGCCCGGACACGTTGTTTCGGAGTGTCGCAGAGCACAGGAATTGTGTTTGGCTTGTGGGACACCGGACCACAAGATAGGGTCCTGTCCGAATAGGGCCAGATCATCATCGGCCTTCTCTAGTCCCTCGGTAAGGGGACCAGCACCAGCACCAGCACCAGTATAGCAACAACAGCAGTACCAGTCCTCGAGGCCATTGCCGCCTCAGACCCAAGTATTCCAGCAGCAGGAACCCCAACAGTATGTCCTGGTCCAAGCTCAGACTCAGAATCGGCAGAGAGGTATCTGTGTCCTATTGTCTTGCTTTCTACCGTCGTTATACGGGACACATGTCATGTTTCATGTATCCTAATTACAACGGTATATCCCGGGTCCGAGCCATATCCTAGATCATTCGAAAACGGTTATTGGTACCAACCTTTTCGTATGAGGAGAGGCCCGTGTCCCTGTTTGACCAAAGAGAGAGACCTCAAGCGCAAGACTATCAGTTTAGTTCGTGTTGCTTGAGTTCATCGCTCTTTGGGTGAGTCAACGTGGGAGCGTGAGGATGATATCCGATCGCGATATCCCGACTTGTTTGACTCGTGAGGTATAATGTCTTCTTATGCCTCATGCCTTCGATTCCTTGCTTGAATGAGTGATTGTCTGCCTAGTTATAGCTTGCATGTGATTAATGTAGCTTGTCATTGCTCCTCTAGCCTCTTGATTAAATTTCGAGGACGGAATTCTTTTAAGGTGGGTAGAGTTGTAATACCTGTGGTTCGTATTACGTATTTTTGGAATACGTGTACGTATTTATTCTTGTATTGCATGATTTTCTTGCTTAATTTCCTCCCTGGGCTTGGTTTATTCTTGGTTTGGGTTGGCTTGGTTCGGTTTGGGATTGCTCTTGGTTCATCATGAACCAAGGGGTGAACCCCCTACCTACCACCACCACTCATATTTATTACCTATTCTTCTTCTCTCTCTTCATTAATCTCTTCTTCTTCTTCTTCTTCCATTTACTCCCTTCACCTACCAGAGAGAGAAGAGAGAGGTCTAGGCAAGTGCAACTTGCTTCCACAAGAGAGCCCATTTTTATTGTTTCATTAGCTTCTCTTCATGTTTCTAAGACACATTAGAACTTGTCATTTTCCATTTTGAGACTTTAATTTTTGTAGATCTAGAAATTAGTTATTTTTGGATTTTGGTGATTTTGATCTATCAAACTTCTTTGTTTTCAAGTTTTGATGGTTCCATGTTGTAGAGAATTTTATTCTACCAAATTTTGACCTTTGAAAAGTTGGATTTGGACTTGTTTTGACCAAGTTATGGACTTTGAAGCTTTGGGTTCAAACTATAGAGTTCTTGCTGATTTGGAGAAGACAGTGAGCAGTGTGCGCGAGCTTTTTAGCTTGCGCCACTGAGTTGCGCGCGCTCTTTAGCGCAGCACAGTCTGACATGCGCTGACTTGAGCGCAGCCTGACTTGAGCGCAGCCTGACTTGAGCGTAGCCTGACTTGAGCGTAGCCTGACTTGTGTGCAGCCTGACTTGAGCGCAGTCTGACTTGAGCGCAGTTCGACTCAAGCGCAGTCTGACCTCGTGCGCAGTCTGACTCAGGCGCAACCTGATGTCTAGGCGCAACTGGACCTGACCCTACTTGCCTTGGCACAACCTGTTATCCTGGCGCAACTTGGCTAATGCCACTTGTTGGCCATAGTACCCCTTGCTCCCCCCCTTGGGCGTATTATGTCCCCATATTCCCCTTTTTATGATTTTTGCACCCATTTTATATCCTTACGCCTTTTGATGTAAACTCGACATAAATCCGATGTGATCATGACATTATTTATGAATGTTAATCGGAACAAGGCTTAGTGATGGAATTGCATGATTAGTGACCCGCCGTGGTGCACTCTTGACAAGTAATTTGACACGATAATTCTTGATGGTGGTCCGTTGTGATGCACCCTTGCCTTGATAAGTAATCTTGATAAGCAACCCGACATGATAACCTTGATGCGCTGTTGCGACGGCTAACCTGACATGCTAAGTGAATTCTTGACACCGTGGGTGATTGTATTGAATATGCTTGTATAAGCAACCAGTCTTGTATCGCATCATGTCTAGGACATGTATCCCTGGTTACCACGGTCAGGGATTCATACCGAATCTGACTAGGTTAATGACCAGATTGATCAAGTAGAGCATATACAGAGGTATTCCGGCTACAAGCAATCCCGTTATCTCGGTGCCTTCCTTGATGGACTTGTAGCCTGCCGACGAGTAGGGCACATTTCTAGCTCACTGTTATGTGGGGCACTACATAAAACGATTACTATGCACACTGTCATGTGTTGCATCCAAGTCACCTAACAAGGCATGATAACTCTAAGCTTGAACCTTGCGTCTGGATAACCTGGATAGTCTGCAGGGCTTGTGGCCATAGGCGTACCTTATTGCATCTTGCTAGTAACTAAGCTTGTGATAACCCTAGTTAGTTAAGTATCAAGCCGTACTCTTTGCTTGGCCGTGAATGATGGATGGAGTCCTATCTTGTCTAGTCTTGCCTAGATCCGGTACATGGATATCTCCGGACATGCTTGTTTATGCTTTACTTTATCGATAATTGGTTCGAGGCTAAGTTCTGTTCAGGTGAAGGGTTATAACCCCGGTCCTTGTTTGGTTTACGGGTTGTAACTTGGTTACCGGAATAGTCCTTTAGTTATCTTATCGTTTATCATCCTGTTTTCTTTAACTCATGTCTTATGTTATTTCACCTATGATTTATGTGCTGACATGCTGGTTTTAGTTCTTAAGTGAAGCCTCCTTTGTGGCACTTGCTCTTTCTGGGGTCTGACCCAGCTGGTTTTGTATGGCCAGATTTTGGAGCAGCTACCGAGGATCTCCCAACCTTCCTGCCAGATGGTGAACACTAGAAGGAATTCCGGCAACGAGTGGGTTTTATTTTGCTCTCCCACTCCCTTGTAAAAATATTCTTTTGAGGCGTTTAGCCGCCGAGCAAGTGTTAGCTCGTTTGCAACTTTACTTACTGTCTGCCTACGGGCTGTAACATGATTGGCAACCTAGGGTTGATCATGTATGACTGAAACTCTTGCTAGTCCTCACATTTTGTAACGACTAGCTTCATGATCAGCCGAATATATAAATTTTGGGACGCCTTACTATTGTATATTTGGTGATCTTACATCTTGTAATATTTATTTGCCTTCTTGTGATTGAGACACTAGGCTTGTTCTTGACCTTAAGAGACTGATGGCTTGTAGATAAACCCTCATATATCTAGACAGCCGTGACCGTATGGTGAGATGGATTCCATTTCATTATACGTAGCTGGCTATGTCTGCCCCCGCTCTCCAGTATTCTGGTTCTGGGGCGTGACACTCCTCTACGATCCGCTCGCGAGGATCCTCTGGAAACCCTAATTATGAGTTCAAACTCGCAATTGATGGCTATGATGGTGGAGGTTCCATGGCCGGAGTATAGGATCGTAGTTGAGATCCCCAACCGTATGGAAGTTCCTCCGCCGGACGTTGTCGCTCCTCCGGCGAGCCTCGTCGATCGCCATGGCTCCAAGAAATCGTCGGCTCTGATACCAATTGATACGTTCCCATTCTGTCAAACCTAGCCAGCCATGGTAGAGAATTAGAGAATTCAAGAAGAAGAAGAAGATCTAGAATTTGGGAAATTAGGGTTTTCTTATTTGAACTTGAAGAGGAAGAAGGAGAATAAGGAGATTACAGAGCTAACAAAGAAAAATGAAAGAACAAAGTAAATTTCTCCACACATTCTTCTTGCAATTCCTCTTATTTATACTGAAGCTTACAGTGTAACTAACTGCTGCTGACATGTTCATTCAGTTGTGCTGACTGGGAGAACTTGCCAGGTTGGCTCCTCTCTGTTGACTCGGACAGTCACTTGGTTGACTAGACAGAACCTGCAGTTACTACTGATACACTAAGGGCCTGTTTGGTAAACAGGAATTGGGACTGGATTTGGAAATTTTTCAGGAAGTGGAGCCAAATCCATGGCTTCCATTGTTTGGTTCAACGAATAGAGAATTGGAAAGCAACTGCAGATTAGAATTTGCAGTTCCTGTCCCCCCATTGTCCCCTCCCCAAATCCATATATCCACTTCCTCCCAAATCTTTAGGATGTGGGGTTGGAAACTTGAAAAATTAACAGTTTATCCACAGAAGAAAAAAAATTACAGAAGAAAATTAATAGTTCATCCACAGAAAAAAAAATTACAGAAGAAAATTAATAGTTCATCCACAGGAAAAAAAATTACAGAAGAAAATTAATAGTTTATCTACAGAAAAAAAAATTACAGAAGAAAATTAATAGTTAATCCACAGAAAAAATTACAGAAAAAAAATGTACTCACTGATCAGCGACGCCTCCGGCAGTGAATCCCCATCGACGGCCGCCGGGGTGTCGAGGTTGTATGGGCCCGACGGCGGCAAGAGATCCAAAGACGACGGTGGCGTCGGGATCCGGAGCTCCGGTGGCAGGTTCGGGAGAAAACGGAGGAGGAGGAGGGTTAGGGGCGGAGGCACAAGCAGCGCCGGTGGCCGGAGGGTTTGGGGGCGGAGGGTTTGGGGGCGGAGGAAGGAGCCATGGTTTTGTTTGTTTTTTTTTTTTTTTTTTTTAAGAAAGGGTCGGTTGTCCAGAACCAGAAGAGAGAGAGAGAGAGAGATATATATGTAATGTTATATACTTAGTTTTATAATATTCGGATCATTCATTAGTTAGCTAATTAACTCATTCCAATTTATAAATTAATATATGTATTAGATGATAAGGTAATGTACTAATTAATTAAAAATTAAATTAAATTTGAGTTGATAAATTAGTAATTAAAAAATAATTAATAATTAAATTTATCAAACTAATTATTTAATTTATTAAATTATTATGAAATCCAAATCCACTTCATGTTTACCAAACAGCCCCTAAGCTACACTGCTCTTCTACTAGCTTAGGCAATGTGAGGATAAGGCTGAACATATGCTTCATTGGTAATAGTTCAGTCTTCAGTGAATGGGCTCATATCATTTTACGAGTAAAGAGAAGCGGATTTTTTTTTTTTTTTTTTTTTTTTTTTTTTGTGTTCTCCATAATCAAGATTGTTGTATCTTATTTAATAATGTCTTTTTACATTTTAGCAAAAGAAATTTGGTGGCAAATCCAAGACAACTAATATCTACTAAAAGCTTAAGTGTGTTTACGTTCATATGGTTAGACACTCTGTTGCAAAAGACAGGGATACAACAAAATACATCGTGAGTGTCTGAGTTGTGTCCAATACGTGTCTGGCACAAGATAAGACGGGCATGACACCAATTTTTGAAGTACCCGTGCTTCCTATGGTAGATGTATTTGTATCTAGTTTTTTTTTTGTGCAAAAAGTTGTGGTAGTGCTGATTTAATCATCTTGCGTTGAGATTTAGGCCTTCGTTTGTGACTCAGTTTCGATGCCCCAAGACCAAATTTTGGAGGAAAAATTGGTTTTAATTTGTGTGATTGTTGTTTGGAATTTGGTTTTAGTTTGATTTTGGCAAACCAAACCAAACAAAGATTTTATTCTTTTTGGAATGGAACCAAAAGCTCTCTTCACCAAAACAGAACTACAAAATAATAAATTTGGAGAAAATAATCCTTCTATTTCTGGTTCGTACGTAATATATATTTTTTCTTTAGCTTTTTAAAGATATAATTAATAATAGTTCACAACTAACTAAATTTGATTTATCTTTATTATTGACAAGATTTGATTTATTAAAATTTAAATAGTAGATTTTCTTAAATTAGACTGTATTGGATGAAAATAGACACAAATTTCAGAGATGGAAGAAAAATATATTCTTAATTTAAACCTACAATAACTTTTTGTTATTTTTCATGCACAAACCAATGTTTTTTGTTACACATGTCAATGCACTTTTTTTTGGCTTACAAAATCAAATCCGAAACATGAAAATTTTGTTGATCAAAACCATGTTTAATTAAACATCATTTACTAAACTGGGTTTTCAAAACGAAGGCCGAAACAGACCCTTAGTCAGTGTTTGGGATATCTCAAGTTCATATGGGTTCGGGTTCGAGTTCGAGATATCGGATATACTAAAATATCGGCCAATATAGTGAAATATCATATACCAATAAATATATAATACTTATATGTTATATGCTGCGTTTGGCATGTAAATTTTTTTTAATAATAACTACTCGGATAAATTATGATAATTTCTTAAGGTACTCCATATTTTACTTCAGGACAGTCTAGTCCTAGGATTGTCAACTTATTATGTTAAGACTGTGCCAGTCCTAAAGAATTTTAATATTAAGATAGACTGTGAACGAAGTTTGCAGTCGGCTGTCTTGAAGTAAAATATGGAGTGTCTTTGGAAATTAACTAAATTATTTATCCATAAAATTAACTAAGGGTCTGCTTGGTAAAAGTGTTTTCACCGATTTTGGAGTATTTTTTGAATCGACCGTTTATGAAACCTTTGCTTGTTAATTTTTTTGGGTCAACGGTTTTAGTAGGCTAAAAAAACCCCAAAACCGGTGTAATATAATTTTTGGTGGCTTTATAAACACTCCAAATCGGTGAATTTTGAGGGATTTTATAATTTTATTCCTTTATATTCTCACCAAAAATATATAATTATAACTACTAATACCCTTCCCTATTTAATTTATACGTGTAAAAAAAATAAATTTCAGAACCACTCGTCATTGAATTACCAAGTATGGATTGGACCGGAATAAAATCTGCTATTTAAAAATCACAAAAAATCAGACTCCTCGTAAACGCTCATAACCGTTACTCTAAACATCTCATAACTGCTGCTCCTACAATTGTCAAGCAGATCCTAAAAGTCCATATATTTACAATTTTTGTCATCCATTTTTTTTTTGGAAAAACCCGATGGATCTCTTAGGGGTGAGCATTCGGTTTATTCGGTTTAAACCGAACCGAATAACCCAAAAACGAATTGGACCGAAACCGAATAAGAAAAACCGAAACCGAACCGAATTGGTCCAAAACCGAATCAAACCGAACCGAATTAAATCGGTTCGGTTTTCGGTTTATTCGGTTTATTCATATTTTTTTTTGTTAATATATATAGTAACTAAATATACATAGACATATTTAGTATATACCTATATATATTTAGTATCTATTATACAAAACACAAAGGTTTTTGAATCCTAGGACTGACTGTGCCAAGATAAAGAGTGGTTGGGATTTAATCTTGGTGAATCAACACGGTTGTGGGGTTTTATGGGGAAGAGCATTATTGGGAGTGGGGTTTTATGGGGAAGAGCATTATTGGGAGTGGGGTTTTATGGGGAATCCAAAGATGGGGATTTAATATTTTGATGGTTGGAATTTAATATTTTGATGGGGGCCTCATAATGGTTGTGGATGAGCATTATTGAGAGTGAGGTTTTATGGAAAATCCAAAAAAAATTCACATCCAGCAGTGGTTGAGATTTAATATTTTGATGGGGGCCTCAAAATTATTATTGTTCGTTTAAAATTAGGGGTCCAAAATTTTGAGGGAGAATATCTTAAATGAACATGCCCTATGGGCACGGGTTATGACTAGTGTACCTATATATATTAATACTTATATATAGTACACACACACACACACACACACACATATATATATATATATATATATATATATATATATATATATATATATATATATATATATATATATATATATATATATATAAATTAATTAATTAAATTTTTTTATTCGGTTTTCGGTTTTGGACCGAAACCGAAACCCAAAACCGAAACCGAAACCGAATAAGAAAATTTAGTATTTTCAAAATCGAAACCGAACCGAATTTTTTTAAAACCGAACCGAACCTCTTATTCGGTTCGGTTCGGTTCGGTTCGGTTTTCAGTCCAAAACCGAATAATGCTCACCCCTGGGATCTCTCCCTCGCGTCTCCCTCTCTCTCCCTCGCGGCTCTCTTTCTCTCTCTCGTCTCTCTCGCGGCTCTCTCTCTCTCTCTCTCTCTCCCACTCTCGACTATCTCTCGCTCTCTCTTGTTCTATTTTCCGAAGGTATGGATTTCAATTACTCCATATATTTTTTTAGCTTTTTGTCTATTTTTTGGTTTTTTTTGTATGTTCTTATTTTGGTTGTTTGCTAAATTATATATTATTTTTGAAAATGATTTTAGGATCTAGTGATTATAGGTATTTGATTTTTAGAAATTTGAATTTTTTTAGGGATTTTGGAGAACGAATTATAGGGATTTTGGAGATGATCCAATATCGAGTACGCAAACAATTTATATTTTGGGGAATTATTTTAGGAAAAATTTGATATATTTTTGGGGATGGCTTCAGCGCAGGTGATCTCGAATTCACGGAAGCTAGGGCATCTCGAGGCGGGGAAGAAGAAGGTATATTATTCGATTTGGATTTATTTGTTTATTTTGTTGATCAAATTTGTTTGGGATTTTTAGGATTCGGTAGCTCTGTAGTTATAGCTATACTTTTTGATTATTTATTGGATTCGAGGATGACCAGATGGCTATTTGGGACTGGATTTGTGATTTTGGGATGGATCCAACGATAAAATGGAGCTACTAAACCCTAATCTCTAAAATAGGAACATCTTGTTTTATATTAAAAGTTAACATGTTGTTCTAGTTAGGGCGGTTTTAGGGCTTTTTGGTTGTTCGTAAATAGAAATATCATGGAACATTTGTTGTTGCAAATTTGGTGTTTGGTTGCGTGTACACGGTGTTGATGGATTTACAAATGCAGTGTCAGATAGAATTTTCTTACCATACTCAAACTGGTCAATTTCCAAGCATGCATATTCTTATTTATATGAAACTGATACTCCATTTTTGAGACTTTTCATCTGATTGTTTGAAAATTCATCAATGTGACTATCTCAAGATCAATGTTATATTTTGCAACCATAAACATTATCTTTTCCATATTTTACTATTATGTTAATAAAAAAAGGAGGGCAATACAATTTATTCCATTACTTGTACTCAAACATCTCTTTATCTGAGTTTGAGAAAAATTATATTCCTAGAAATTTATTTATGGTACCAAACGCATACATTATATATACCCGCAAATAAATTATATATCTCCGGGAATATTTTACTATGTACCAAACGTGGTAATAAAGAATGTCCGGGAAAATGATGCCTTGGAATAAAATTCTTGGAAATATAGAATTCCCGGCTATATAGTATTCCTCATACCAAACACCCCCTAAATGTCATATCAGATTCAGATATCTAGATATACTAAATGTTCTAAATGTTCTAAAAGGTTTAAACTACTAACTAACCAACCAACCAAAAACATCAACGTTGTAAGAAACTAACAAATATAAAATGACAAGTAGCTTTGCACACTCTTAAAATTGAGTTCTCGTCCTCAACTGTCACTAAACTTACTACAAAGTACAAACAAGAAAAAACAACACAAGTACATCACCAAAAAAACCCTTAGTTAACTTGAAGAAAAATAAAATAAAACCTTAGTTAACTTCAAGAAATTAAACATTCGCTAACTATGAAAAGTATGAATAATACGACAAACATTAATTAACTTCTAGAAATTGACCATTCATCCAAAATAAAAGTGATATCTTCTAGTCTTAGCCTCTTAGGCCTTAGCAAATAATATCCAGAACACAAATAATATCCAAAAGGACCTAACACAAATAGCATAGTCACCAAGAAGCCGAGAACAACTAAAGACAATCTTAGTCTTCTATGTCCATCATCTTCTAAGTCTTCTACTCTTCTTCTTCTTCATTAGTTGCATTGTCATCAAGAGCAATTGACCCTTCTGCAACGCGAACTTCCTCCTCTGAAGAACTTGACCCAAGCTCTCCTTCCTCCTCCTTCTCCGATGCTTTTCCGTTTCCTTTAGGGGATCCATCAGCTGCAGTAGTCGTTCTAGAACTCCTTTGTCCCAGATCTGCATCCATTATGTCTCCAACTTGTCGCCAGGTCAACCCCTCTCCATGAAAGACCTAATCCTCATCTTCATCATACCGCTCGATGTCTACTCCGAGACCTTTCCTTCATCTAAGCTTTTGGCGACGATGAGATATCTATTTGGATCACTGGGCTTGCTCAAGAGAAGTGCGTTGAACTTCACATACTAGATCATTCAGTCTTTTAGATTCTAGCCGATTCCTTTTCTTGGAGAGTATCTACAAATTAAATTTAACACTTGTTAGTTAAAAACAATTTACCATACAAAATGTCAATTATAACTTCAATAAATAATGTATTAATTAAATGAAAACTATTACTATCTCAAATGTGCTCCAATTCCTTTTACAACTAGAGGAACTAGTGGTCAAGTTCAATATACTCATCGCAGTGTTCCTCAATAATTTAAGCGTCTTTTCCTGAAATTTTAACTAAAGGACATAAGTTAGACAATTAGTTACTAGTTAAAACATAAATAAGATAATTATTCAAGTAACTTACACATCAACAGATACCTGGATTAAAATTTGACTCCGGGACCTTTAGATGGTCCTTAGCCATGTCTTTGCAAAATCTCTCCTTTGGTAAGTATATATATCAAGCTCTTTAGTAATGCTCGTAAAAATATCCATATCATTTGAATACATCCTCGAGACACAATCAACAATTCTACCAATAAACTTCGAATCATCCTCTATCTCTCCCCTTTTTAGAGTAGTAGAATGTGGGATTCAAACAATAGCCAGCTAGATGCAAAGGGCTAACACATCTCTTATTCAATCTACTATCAGTTAGCTTCCAAATAGGACTATATGTATTCTCTTTATTATCAAAAGCAACAACAATTTTATGCTCGACCTTCAACATATCTCCATACAACCACCCCATCGAAGGCCTATCGCCGTCAATTTTTCTCAACACTCTAATTAATGGGTCAAATATGGCAACTTCAAGATCCATGTTCTTCGAAAATTTGCTACTCATAATAATCCCATAAACCTACAATTTTAGACAAAATAGTTAAATATTAAAAATTCAAGAATACATAACTAATTACTTTAGTCACTTAAGGCCTTAAAAGTTTACCGTCTTTGTTTTGGACAACTTAACCACACTCCATTCTTCACTTCCGGACATCTCTTTCAACTCCTTCTGCAGAATGCTTTGCGAAGAAAGAAACTCAGTAGCAAATATAGTAACTCCCGGCCAAACAATATCATTAGAGTCCAACTTCTTACAAGCATCTCTCTAACATGTCGAGTGATTTGGTACAACATAAATAAATATTGTAACCTGATGTGCCATAGTGATGGCATGCTTGATTGCTTTAGCCTTCTGATGTTTGCAAGCAATAGGTTAATTGTATGTGCTGCACAAGAAGACCAGAAGATATTTGGCCTCTTCAACTAATGTCTTTGTCGTCGCCATATTGTTTGACGCGTTGTCCGTGACAACCTCTACCACATTCTCCTCTTATGGGCCGTCTTCATTGCTAATCGCCTCGTCCACGAAATCAAAGATGGAGTTTCCATCACGTATCGCAGAAGAGATATTCTTAGACTTCCAAAATGCGGTGCCCAACAACTGAGTGCATCACTATTTTCATGATAATTCTTCCTTTCCAGCCCGTCCATGCATCAGTTGTTAGGCTACAATCATTCATCATGCAGGTCTCAACGAATGTGCAAAACTCCTCCTTCATATGGTACACCTCGATGTTTAAGTACTTGTGCCTCATCTCATAAGACGTTGGAGGCCGCATATAAGGACAACATATTCCACAATTGAATGCACCATTTGATCAAACAAAGCACCATCAATGGCATTGAAAGGAATCTCATTCTCATATACCCATTTTGCAATATACATGCAATGCAACTATCTTCTTTTGCCATCTGCTTGTGCTTATTGGACTCTAAAGTGCCTTATATTACTTTCCCTTTTGCTGGAAGTTCTGTCCTCCAATGAGAGTTGGATGTATTGGTCCATAGGCACTTTAGTTCACGTGCTCATCTTTGACGAGAATAAACTCCTATGAGAGGAGTCATCATCTACGCCGTAACTTCCAACAACTACTTCATCCAAGTCGGTTTTCAACCTCTCGAGTACTTTTGCTTTCTTGGATGCTTGTAGTAAATTTATAGTGTCTTTTGTCTTCGTCTTCACGTCTTCCGGCACTTTAGAACATGGTTGAAGGTTGCCTCTAATCCATCCAAGTGTTTTTCCTCGAAACTACTTATCCCTTAATTGAAAACACTCACAATAGTTGCATTTTATCATGTTTGAGTCATTCGCATTAACTTTGGTACCATGATCCCAAAATGGATCCCTTCTTGACAGGGAAGACATTCTGTAAAAAAGAAACAAAACTGTCACAATTTAGGAGCCTGATTTCGGAGTAGAAATATCCAATCTAATATAACTGATAAGCCTGTAGCTACAATCTTTTCACATAGTAAGCAACATACGCATACAAAAGCAGGGCATGATACTTAACAAAGCTGCATGAAAAGAATAGGATTCAAATAGCTAACCCAACAGTTTCGGTTAGATGCGGTTGTTGCTGTTCTTGTTGTTGTTCAAAACTTATAATGATATATGCATAGGAAAAAAAAACATAATTCAGGAACATAATTTTACTCCTGTTGTTCACTATGGTAAGTATTCACACAAATACAACCAGCATAACCAACATCCTAGTCACATTTAAGTCCGAAACAGACCCTTAGTCAGTGCTCGAGATATCGGATATCGGGTTCATATCGGTTTGGTTTGAGATATCGGATGTAGTGAAATATTGGACAACATAGTGAAATATCAGATACTGATAATTAAATATATAGTATGTAATATGTTATATATTCTAGATGTCCTATCAAATTCAAATATCTAGATATACTAAATGTTCTAAATGTCCTAATAGGCTAAAACTAACAACCAAAAACATCTAATATAACATCATAACATGGTAAGTAACCAACAATTATAAAATGACAAGTACCTTTGCGCACTAAATTGAGTCCTCGTCCTCAACCATCACTAAACTCACTACAAAGTACAAACAAGAAAAAACAACATAAGTTCATTACAAAAAAAGTAAAACCTTAACTTCAAAACCTTATTATATGTTTTAAACTGAGGTTCAGCGAGTATTTAAGTTCGATGGGATTAGAAGGGTTGTTTATTGGCTGTCATCTACCTTGAAGGCCTTACTGGAATGTGCCAATAACAGACACTCTACTATATGTGATTATCATTACTTTTGAGTCTCATCCCAGTTGCATACTATTTGGCTGCCATCCTTGTACATTCACTAGCCATCCATATTAAGGACCATCTCCTATTTCCTTCTGTAATGATTCCCAAGGTTTGTCAACATCATCTTATGTGATTTCTTTCCCATTCTTGACCCTTCCAACAAAATTGCAGAATGGCTAAACTTACCAGGAAATTGCACTTCATGTAAGACTAGATAAGTCTGGTTCCTTTTAATCTTATATTACACGCTTTAAAAAATGTTATTGATGATATTGCATATGCTATAGGTTGCTCCGCATGGTATATCTGTGTAATTTATTTGTTTTTGTTTATTCATTTATTTCTGACTAACCAAATGAATCCTAGCCTGAACTTTCATTGAAATTAAAAATGAAATAATGGACACAATCAGAGTTAATCCTGATTTGAAACAAACAGAGCAATCCAGTTGCCTAATCCTATCTCACCCTCACTACTAAAATATTGCTAAATAGAGACAAACCAAGCGATGGACTAACGAGTATCTATTAATGGGGATTTAGATTCGTTGCTGAACCTGTCGCCTGAAGCACGGGCAACCTGCAGGAAAAGTAGTGACATTAGTGATGGAATATTCGTCATTTACAACTTAACCAACAACGGATTAGGCCCTCGCTAATCTATCGCCTATGGCAAAATAAGTTCTATTCAAAAGACACGCATGGCGAGCAAAGAAAGTCAAGGATAGGGGAAAGGAGTGAAACTTGAAAATAAGGGGAGCGGCTTTTGATTTTTAGATGTGGGTCGGGATATTGATTTCATTTTGATTCACTTGAATTAATCCCAACATTTTCCCTCTTGATGTGCTTGGGCCCCCCTCTCTCCTCTCTGTCAACCACCAAACCCGATCGATCGAGCCCTTCCCCTCTCCTCTGTCACTCTCTCTCTCCCTCCTCATCCTCCTCCTGCAACGACTCCGACGAACCCACCGCGGATCAGAGCTGTCCCCCTCCTCTCCTCTATGGTCTTCTCTGATGCAGCTGAGCCCCTCCCCTCCGACTCCCCATCCTCCCTCTTTGGTCTTCTTTAATGAGACCAACCCCCCTTTCTCCAACGT
The DNA here is from genome assembly GCA_029216955.1 of Iris pallida. Lineage (NCBI taxonomy): Eukaryota > Viridiplantae > Streptophyta > Magnoliopsida > Asparagales > Iridaceae > Iris > Iris pallida. The sequence goes on along the minus strand of JANAVB010031018.1, from coordinate 1,097,924 downwards.
CCGGTCGAGCCTCTTCTCCTCTCTGGCTCCGATGATCTCTGAAGTCTGAGGTCGAACTCGAGCTTCCAGCATTGTCAGGAGATCAACCCTAAAGCTTGAGTTAGCCGGAGCCCTCCTTCGTTGATCATCTGGTACAATGCCTAGGCCTATTATCAATTTGGTATAGTTAGGATTAGCCTTACTGAAGTTGTTGATTAACTAGGTAAAATTTAATTTAGCATTAATTTTGAAATGTGATTGAACTTTAATTTATGCTAATTTAGTATTAATTCGGAAATGACATAGACACGTACAAGATGCCGACAAGCTACATTCACATATATGGAACTAATTGTGAAATTAGGTTTAATTTCAATTATGCATGTTGACTTTGGGGCTAATTCTGAAATTAGGTTTAGTTTTGATGATATCTGTGGTTATTGTGGTAAATTGTGATAATGTGAAATCGGGTATAGAGTAGAGCTTATTCTAGTGTCTTTAAAATTACTTGTCATTATTCTATTCTATGATATATGTGGTTGTGTGATGGTGGATTGCCCAGTGACGCATGGTTGTGTTAATGGAGGTCTGAAGTATTGTGGTCTTGTGCTCCGTTGTTTGTTGGCCGGTTGTGTCATTGGTTGGGATGATGTCAGATATGACGATATGTGTTTGTAGGTTTCGGGATCAATACAAATATGAGAAACTTTACTGAAATTCCTGGTTTGTGATATGTGTGTTTGTAGGTTTCGGGATCAATACAAATAGGAGAAACTTTACTGAAATTCGTGGTGTGTGATACGTGTCTGATATTATATCCATGTGAATGTAATAGTTGCAATCATATAAAGTGATAGAAGTAAAGCTAGGACAACAATTTTGTACCAAACAAGATATCTCACCTGAAATTAAAAAGTGTACTTTGTGAAGTCATTTTCTCACTTGCTTGCAACTGAACATGCACTAAGTAGGATTAATGGTTCCCACAATAGATCCTTGAATGTGGATTAGAAAGAAAGGCTTTACATGTAAAAATCAGGAGAAAGTTCTCAGTAGGCGGATCACATGCCAACTGGCAGAGGTCCTTTGTAAATGGATTGGACTCTGATCCAGCTCAATTGAGAACGTTTTCCTCATCCCTTCTGTGGATGTTTTCTTTTCAATCTACACTTTTGGTTCTAGTAATACTCACCATTAATTTTAGGGTTAATCAACTTGTTTATGCTATGGTTTATATTGGGTGCATTAGATTGCAATAAAAAATGATAGAAGTGAGAGATTGGACGAAGTATCTCAAAATGCCACTGCAATAAAAAATGATAGAAGTGAGAGATTGGATGAAGTATCTCAAAATGCCACTTTCATAAAGTGCACTTGTAAAGTTACTTTTTTTCACTTTCTTGCAGCCAAGCACACAATAAAGAGGGTTAATGGTTTCTGTTACTAGTTTTTAATCGTGGATTGAAAAGAAAAGTTCTACATAGAGGAGATCAGGAAAAAGTAGGAAAAATTTCTCCGTAGGAGCATGAAACCACACAGAGGTGATCCAACTCCAATGGAGAACTTTTTCCTCATGATGTACTATATGTGGACCTTTTCTTTTCAATCCACGCTTTTTGGCATAGTACTGGTCGTCATTATACATATCAATTTACGTTAACTATCCCTATGTTTTACACTTATTACAGAAACTACCCCTACTTTGAAACTAATTACACGGACCACCCATATAGTTTATATTTTCTATAGAAACTTATAACACTAACCACCTCTATGTTTTATTAAAATTATAAAGCAGAGGGGTGGTCAGTGTAATTATTTTCGAATTAAGAGTAGTCCCTGTAATACTCATGAAACATAGGGGGGTCGGTGTATTTATTTCTTAAATATATCCATTGGTCCTCATGTTTTATACACGTTAACATAAACTTCTATCCATGAACTTGCGCAAAATTACCGACTTTAGAGAACAATGGCTCGATACTTAGCTATGGATGTACAACCACAAACATCCGAGCAATAATGATTGAATGATGAATTCAAAGGTGGAGTAGAGGTATTTCTCCAGTTCGCCAAGAGCTTACTTGAGTACACGGACAACACAAAAAATCAAGTGTCCTTTTGTTAAATGTCTTGACAGACATTTCCAAGAGGTAGATATTGTGACGGGGCATATGTGGACAAAGGATTTCAAACCTAACTATTTCTATATTATATAGACTCGAGTACAGGCGTCGGGTATGAGTACATATTCAACAGTCGGGTCCTTCAAACTGATAATTGAAGGACACGCGGACTCGACTAAAATAATACTTTAGCTCCCTTAATAAGTTTTGAATAAGTGAACTTATAAATTCATAATTGAAGATACATATAAAGATGAAGGGACTCTTTGCATTTAGGAGCTGAAAGGACTCTTTGCCTTGAATAAATGTAAATTAAATGCAAGTTTTGGATTCCTAGGTATTAAATAAAAATTGCATTTAAATAAATGATGTATATAAAGTTGAATAAGAGTCATTTAAGCTCCCTTGAAAAATAAACTATACAATATAATTAATAATAAGAGCTTCCCTTGAATAAGTGTCCTTCAGCCAACTATTGTTCCTTCAGCTCTCTTGAATAAGAGTCCCTTCTGTGCAGTAGCAACAACATCAAGTTAAAGTGTCGATCCTCCCTTATGTGCAGCAAGAAGTCCTTTCAGCTCCCTTTAATTTCTTCTTCATTTACAGTGTCCGATCCTCATCATGGAGGATTCGATTTGGATCCCGTAACTGTACCCGTGTCATGTCGGGTCAACACGGTTACTTTGCCTTAAAGTGACGAGTCCGGATAACATAGAACTGTTAGTAACCAATGGTTCTCCCAAGGAGAACTTGTGTATGCACAAGCCCAACTATCCGTTCATATGGATGTCGAGTTATCCTAGGAAGACGTCCAAAAGGATAGTGGCGAGAGTGTCGGTCAGTCATGGCCCAGGTACGAGGCCCTTTAAACTCGAGCGTCTACCCAGGAAGAGAGTGACGGGGGTGTTGGTCAGTCACAACCCATTGATACCAACAAGATGTGAATATAGGAAGCTGGCAGGAAAAAGGAAGGGCGGCCACATGTATGGTATCGACCCTTTTGCATCGACAATATCGATTTAATCGAGAGCTCCTCCATCTCCTGCTGCTCCGTCCATACAAGATACTATCGCCTATATGGTTTGGTTTAGGCATTCACGAGCAAAACATATCATCTTCAGGAGGCGATGAATGAGATGAGTGCTAGCAGGGCTGCCCCTGTTCCAGTTGCCCCTAACATGAGTGAGCTTATCAGATAGATAGTCACTCAGGTGGCCGATGAGATGTATCGTCATCAATTGCGGTAGGGACCACCACTACGACCACAAGCAGCAGCAGCTCCATAGGATCCACGCTTGTTATCCATTTCACTGTGTTGTATATTGTCTCCTACCGTCCTACGAACATGTTTTTTTACACTTTATTTGTGTACTCTGTATATTGTGTTGTATGCAGTATTATGTTGTATGTGGTTGGATATATGTGTACTCTTACCATGTCTTCTGGATCTCTGTGTAGTCTTTACTTTGTGTACTCTTTATTTGTGCATTGGTAAATCATGGTGGTGTATCAAGCTCTCAACCATTTGTATGCTTTGATCAATTATTTAAACCTCCTTGCTGCAAAGAGTTGCTGTGAAGTGGTTTGGAATGGATAATGCTAATCAATTCTTTAAACCTCCATCTTTCTTTCTCTGCAGGAAAATGAAGGTCAAGATACTGCAGTGGCATGCTGTTGCTTCATGGACATGGGATGCACAAGACGAAACATGCGGGATTTGCAGAATGGCATTTGATGGCTGCTGCCCCGATTGCAAATTTCCTGGCGACGATTGCCCGTTGATATGGGGTGCTTGCAACCATTCCTTCCATCTGCACTGCATCTTGAAGTGGGTCAACTCTCAGACTCCCCAACCCCATTGCCCCATGTGCCGCAGAGAGTGGCAGTTCAAAGCCTAAGTGATGATGCACAGGATTCAGAGTTCAGAAGAAGGATCTTTTGTGTACAACTTGACATGCTTGGTCACATTATTTATGGAGAAGAGTCCTTTTTCTTGAAGATATCATCTGCCTAGTCTTTTAATGTCCATTCCTGCATCCATCTCTTGTTTATGCATTTGCGTAAAGTAATTCTGTGGTTGGTTTATCATGTGGAATGATCAATGAAGTACGAGGGATTTTCAGAGGGGGTGATTATTTTTGGGGCCAAGGCACTTGATTTTATATGTTTAAGTACTGACATGTCCAATTGGAAAGTTTGGACCCTTAATTTTTATTTTTGGTTTCCTTTTTCCCATTACACCTTCACCATTTAAGCTTGTGTTGGTTGGTGTCCTTGTATATCAGATTAGAGTTTAAGCTTGACATGGCCAATTGGATATGTTAGCACTTAAAACTTAAAACTCTAAACTGGTATAAAATTCAGAGTCTAAAATGCTAATTAGCCCTTATTTTTGCTACAGCGGGAACAATCTAGTAACCAAAACCAGTCACAAGTGACTGGGTTTTGCTACTTCAAAACCTCATTTCAAGCTTTCTACCCAGAATGTCAAATCCAGCATGTCAACCTCGCACCATTTCAGGAAGTTTGGGATTACATGAATCAAAAACAGTTTAATTAGATGATCAAGCTATCAAGCAAACGAATGCAAAGAAGACACCTGAAAATTAATGAGTAGAAATTAACGCACAAAGATTGACAAGGAATTGATGATAATTTACCATCTGCATCACATCATCAGTCATGGCTCTAAACAGGACTGCCATCACATATCCATCAGCATCTTCCCATTTTGCATATGCTTTCTCATTGGCTTCATCAGAAGTCTTGATTGCTCGATCCAGTCCCATTGTGCATACCACGGAGATAGACAAACATGATCTTCTTCAATGTCCTAAAATTAGTATCATTGAGCTTGGTACCTCCAAATGATCCAGAACCTGATCCGAGGTATTGATAGAGCCATCAACCTTATGTACTTCATTGATCTTAAAAGAGCTTTCTTTTGCATCGCCATTGAAAAATTACAGTAGAATCAACTAGACAGACATATATCGACAGTCGAAGGAAACACTTGACGGATCGAATCATTATTTTATGATCTAGATAAAATGAGTTTTTGACCAGAAACTGATCTAAAAACAATCAAATTGAAAAGAAAGAGAAAGTCTATGCTCTGATACCATGTCAAATATAGAACTTGAAAAAGTATTTGAGAGAAAAACAATTCTTGGATGTTTATTCATCTCACATTGGAGGCTATATAAATGGGTTTGTATTACTATATTTGATTGTATTCTTATATGGTAATTATTAAATACAATATATTCCTACCATATACAAGTACTACCATACATGATAATATTTTTTTTATAGTAAGTACTAAACACAATATACTTCTACTATGTACAAATATTATTATGACAGTGAATTTTGTTTATTATACTCTCTTTATATTATCGTCAAACTTGAGCGCATAACCAAATACAAGATACAAACAACATAAGGTTCTAACAAGATTGAAAGAAAAACTTAGTTACAAGTTTAGCTCAAGGGAGGATGAAAGAAGTTAAAAGTAAACTAATGTGTTGGAAGAAATTCTTTTCAGGTGATGTCTATTCACCATTAGTGGTGCATGAATGTCTTTGGCCAATTAATGGTGGTGCATGAAGATCATTGTATTTGTATCTTTTCAAGTTCTGGCTTTTTGGTTCATGTCAAACTTGAACCACAAGATGATGATCGTGTTGGATCTCTTTGTATGAAAATATGAAGGAATGTCACTCTGGTGCCACTTTGATGTGGGCCAAAATTGGGCAAAGAGAATGTGAACATTAAGGAAGGGAAAGTGGTGCAACTAGATTTTGGTTGAAGATAATGGGAGCTATCAAAAGCCTTTTAGTTGAATAATAGCGATCAAAATTATCATTCAACTAAAATAGCCTCTTATAGAGTTATAAAGGTCGGGGAAAAAAAATCTAAAATTAATTCAAAGAAAAGTAAATCGACCAATATTGCAAATTCTACTTAGCCTATATATACTTATCAAATTGGTAAATATACAAGTAACGCATACAACTCTACCTTAATAATAGGATTATTTCATATAAGGGTATCAGATTTAGATTTAATTAGACTTTGAGTACTGGATTTATCCGTTTTAGGTTTTGGGTACTAAAATTTTTAATGACACGTTTTAGTGACAAAATTGAACTTTCAGTGACGATATAAACCTTTTAATGACGAATATTCGTCACTAAATGTGTCACTATTATTCTAAGTCTAATTAGGTCTTAAATATAATATCTTTATACAAAATAATCCTTAATAATAATAATATCTACAGATAACAACACAAAAGTATAATGAAATACTATGGAACTGGTACTTGTGCTTCATTGAATAATTGCAGCAATTTGCTGCATACAACTCTGGTTATTATGTATAATGCAATACTATGGAACTAGTACTTGTGCTTTATTGAATAATTCGAGCAGCGAACATTTTGTGTCAGGTTTTCCTATCGAAGTCACCTGCTTACGAAGTTTCCTTTGCAATGTCGATCATTGCTCAATAATACTCCTTATATCATTTCTCCCGACAAGCAAAGCAATAGCTTATAGCCAACAAATTTAACAGCAGCCCTACATTAGGAGAGTGATTTGTTGGTCCACAGAAGTCATATCTAAGAATGGAGGGATCCAAAAATGACGTAGAGTATAACGGCAAGACACGAAGTCTATACTCTAGCCAACAACATTAGAGAGAGGTGTAAAGTATAACGATAACACACGAAGTCTGCACTCTAGCCAACTCAATGAAGCATTAAATCAAGGTTATAAACTAACTATAAGAAAATGCAAAATATAACAACAAAAAGAAAAATATATTCTTTTCTTTACGTTCGTAGACGCTACAATGAGAATAATCCGAAAGCACAAAAAGAAAACACGAAGAAAATCTCCTTGCTGGGGTGAACATGACACCAGTGCTCAAAGCAAGATTCGTCCTATACGCGATATGTCCCCAGGAACCAGCAAGTTCAAGTATGAACCTCTGGAACGCTCTTCGGTACCTTCGGAAAGACTTTGAAACTCATTCAGACAAGGAAAACTACTGGCGCAAGGACTTGGGAGGAGCTGCTGCCTTCGCGCATGGAGCATCTGGAGTGGGATGAAGTGGGGTGAAGGCGCACAAATTTCTCTTTATCTTCCAACCACGGGTCTGGTGGAGGGGGAGCTCTATTTATAGAGCAGATGGCATCCACGTGCCTATGAGAATGCTTATCGGCGCATGGGCGCATCAGGCCAACCGCATCCCACGAAATTCGGATCTGTGCGCCGACCCAGCAGCGTGCAGCACGGCCCGCTCTGACAGCGTCGCCTACGCCGCGCGCTGACCGCAGGATCCGTCCGCACGCTCCTAATGCACATACGTCGCAACGCGCCGCATGCTACTGCGAAAACTCCGCTCCGTGTTGCATGCTGACAGCGCCGCGCGCAACGCGCCTGATATCAATGTCACCCTCATTTTCCGTATTTCTCGTATTTCGTATTTATACTCGTATCTGGATTTTGGCATGTATTTTTATTTTCTCAACTTCTGGAATTTTGGTATTTCTCGTATTTTGGGTTTTTGGCATGGTTCGATTTTAATTGGATTGGGTTGGTTTGGTTTGGTTTATTATAGGTATTGGATCACCTTAACCTATGCTACCCCTCAACCCACCACAACTCACCCTCTTTATAACCCCCACCTACCACTCTCTCTCCTCATAACTTCCACCATTAATTTTCTTCTTCTTCTTCTTCTCCTTCCTCTACCCAACTCTCCTAACCCTAGGCAAGTGCACCTTGCCACTTCATGAGAGCCCTATTTTCTTGGTTCATTTGCTACATTAGGACATGGTGATCAACATTAGAACTTGGTGTTTTGAGATTTGAAGTCTCCTTTGCTCTAGATCTAAGTTATTTCTATTTTTGGATTTTGCATGGTTTGATCTCTTTAAGTTGGATTTTCACGGGTTTTGGTGTTTCCAAGAGGAAGAGCATTCAATTCTACCCAAGTTGGAACTTTGGAAATCTGGATTTGGAGTTCGGATGGCCAAGTTATGATGCTTTAAAGCCTTGGGTTCATCCATGGTGTTCTTGCTATTTGGAGAAGACAATGAGCAGTGTGCAGAGCTATTTAGCTTACGCACCATGAGCTACGTGCGCTCTTTAGCGCTGCGTACGCAGGCTTGAGTACGCTTCCTGTTGGAAGCGTGTCTCCTTGAGTGTGCGTGACTTTTCACGTACACTGCTCCCTGTAGCGTGCGTGACTTTTCACCTACGCTGCTCTCTCAGCGTGCGTGACTTTTCACCTACGCTGCTCCCTGTAGCGTGCATGACTTTTCACCTACGCTGCTCTCTCAGCGTACGTGACTTTTCACCTACGCTGCTCTCTCAGTGTGCGTGACTTTTCACCTACGCTGCTCCCTGTAGCGTGCGTGACTTTTCACCTACGCTGCTCTCTCAGCGTGCGTGACTTTTCACCTACGCTGCTCCCTGTAGCGTGCGTGACTTTTTACCTACGCTGCTCTCTGGCGTGCGTGACTTTTCACCTACGCTGCTCCCCTGACCCCCTTGCTTAACCTATTGGCTCTTGGAGTTTTGGCCTTATTTCTTTAAGCTTGGCTCTTCTATAGCCCTGTATATTGATATTTTATTAGATATTTTACGTCCATTTTATATCCTTACGCCTTTTGTCATGAACTTGATTTTACTTAATATGTTTGGAATGACTATTGTACATGGCATGATATGACTAGGAACTAGCATAACACGACAGTGATCCGTAGCCGACGAGCACCTGTTAGCTCGATGCACTTTACTTACTGTCTGCCTACGGGCTGTAAACATGATTAACAAATCCTAGGGTTGATCATGTATGACTTAACTCTTGCTAGTCCCAGCATTTTGTACGACTAGCTTCATGATCAGCTGATATGTAATATTTGGGACACCTTTTATTGTATATTTGGTGGTCAAACATCTTGTAATTATATTACTTGCTTGAGATTGAGACAATAGGCTTGACCATAAGAGACCGTTGGCTTGTAGTGAACCCTCATATTTCTAGACAGCCGTGACCGTATATCGAGGTAGTTTCCATTTCAATATACGTAGCTGGCTGTGTCTACCCCCGCTCTTCAGTATTCTGGTTCTGGGGCGTGACACGGTTTAAGTGGTGGCCCATGCAGGTCTTGTCAATCAAAAAATGTGAGGATTTACCGAATAGATGTCTCAATCAGTATTCGCCCTTGATCTCCGTCCGTATTTTCAAATCCCTGAAATTCTTGCCCTGATTACATGCTTGTATCGTTGATCTGTCCTGGTCATTCCTTATTGTTTCCCTGTGTCGTCTTCTTCAGCGGCACTGTACCTGACCCTGCCGATCAGCAAGGAAGAGCACCTCCCGTGGACCAGCAGCAACCTGGGGATCAAGCCCAGCATTCCGGAGTCGCCTCCAGAGTTGTGCCCACTGGAGGAGAGTCACCAGTTCGGCCCGTCCAGCCCGCAGAGCCCGATGATGGTACCTTAGTAGGCCTCATCAGAACCGTACCGTCTTTGTGTACCCAGTGGAGATATCAGACAGGAAGTCATGGCAGAAGCCCACAGTTCATAGTATTCTATTCATCCGGGTGGTACGAAGATGTACCGGGATATTCGTCAGCATTTCTGGTGGAATGACATGAAGAGGGAGATAGCCCGGTTTGTCTCTCGGTGTTTGGTTTGCCAACAGGTTAAAGCTGAACATCAGAGGCCCGCTGGACTTCTTCAACCCTTACCGATCCCAGAATGGAAATGGGAACATATAACCATGGATTTCGTGACCGGATTGCCCAGATCTCCGGCCGGCAGAGACGCTATTTGGGTAATTGTGGACAGGCTTACCAAGGTGGCACACTTTCTCCCATTCAGAGTTGGACAGTCGACGGCGCAGTTAGCAGAGATGTATCTCAGGCAGATCGTCAGGCTTCACGGTGTGCCAGTCAGCATCACCTCGGACAGGGATTCAAGATTCACATCACACTTTTGGCGCAGCTTGCAGAAGAGTTTGGGGACTCGCCTTTAATTCAGCTCAGCTTATCACCCGCAGACGGATGGTCAATCAGAGCGCACAATTCAGACCCTTGAAGATATGTTGAGATCCTGTACCCCTGACTTCGGTGGTTCATGGGAGGATCATCTGCACCTGGTGGAATTCTCGTACAACAATAGTTATCAGGCCAGTATCCAGATGGCACCCTTCGAGGCTCTCTATGGCAGGAAGTGCAGATTCCCGCTAGCATGGGACGATGTCGGAGAGAGGCAGATGCTCGGACCCGAGTTAATTTTCCAGACGGTTGAAGTGGTCAGGAAGGTCAGAGATCACCTCCGAGTTGCCAAGGACCGCCAGCGCCATTGGGCCGATGCTCATCGGCGTCCCTTAGAATTTGCTGTCGGCGACCATGTATTCCTTAGGATCTCGCCTAACCGCGGCGTCATTCGCTTTGGCGTGCGGAGAAAGCTTAGTCCAAGGTATATAGGGCCGTTCGATATTCTAGAGCGAGTAGGAGATGTATCCTATCGTCTCGCTCTTCCGCCGTCGCTAAGTGAGGTGCATGATGTATTCCATGTGTCCCAATTATGACGGTATATTTCGGACCCGAGCCACATCCTAGACCATTCGGAATTGGTTGTTGGTACCAACCTTTCGTATGAGGGGAGGCCCGTGTCTATATTGGACCGGAGGGAGAAGATACTCAAGAACAAGACTATTAAATTAGTCCGTGTTGCTTGGGGTCATCACTCTCTAGGTGAGTCAACGTGGGAGCGTGAGGACGACATCCGATCGCGATATCCCTACATGTTTGACTCGTGAGGTATAATATCTTTCTTATGTCTTACATTTTCCCTTCCTTGCTTGCATTGTATGATTGTATGATTGGACTGCATAGTGTAGCTTGCCTGTGCTTAATGTAGCTTGTCGTGACAATCTCTAGCTCCTTGATTAAATTCCGAGGACGGAATTCTTTTAAGGTGGGTAGAGTTGTCACCCTCATTTCCCGTATTTCCCGTATTTCGTATTTATACTCGTATCTGAATTTCGGCATGTATTTTTATTTTCTCAACTTATGGAATTTCGGTATTTCTCGTATTTTGGGTTTTTGGCATAGTTCGGTTTTAATTGGATTAGGTTGGTTTGGTTTGGTTTATTATAGGTATTGGATCACCTTAACATATGCTACCCCTCAACCCACCACAACTCACCCTCTTTATAACCCCCACCTACCACTCTCTCTCCTCATAACTTCCACCATTAATTTTCTTCTTCTTCTTCTTCTTCTCCTTCCTCTACCCAACTCTCCTAACCCTAGGCAAGTGCACCTTGCCACTTCATGAGAGCCCTATTTTCTTGGTTTATTTGCTAGATTAGGACATGGTGATCAACATTAGAACTTGGTGTTTTGAGATTTGAAGTCTCCTTTGCTCTAGATCTAAGTTATTTCTATTTTCGGATTTTGCATGGTTTGATCTCTTTAAGTTGGATTTTCATGGGTTTTGGTGTTTCCAAGAGGAAGAGCATTCAATTCTACCCAAGTTGGAACTTTGGAAATCTAGATTTGGAGTTCGGATGGTCAAGTTATGATGCTTTGAAGCCTTGGGTTCATCCATGGTGTTCTTGCTGTTTGGAGAAGACAGTGAGCAGTGTGCAGAGCTATTTAGCTTACGCACCCTGATCTACGTGCGCTCTTTAGCGCTGCGTACGCAGGCTTGAGTACGCTTCCTGTTGGAAGCGTGTCTCCTTGAGTGTGCGTGCCTTTTCACGTACACTGCTCCCTGTAGCGTGCGTGACTTTTCACCTACGCTGCTCTCTCAGTGTGCACGACTTTTCACCTACGCTGCTCCCTATAGCGTGAGTGACTTTTCACCTACGCTGCTCTCTGGCGTGCGTGACTTTTCACCTACGCTGCTCTCTCAGCGTGCGTGACTTTTCACCTATGCTGCTCTCTCAGCGTGCGTGACTTTTCACCTACGCTGCTCCCTGTAGCGTGCGTGACTTTTCACCTACGCTGCTCTCTCAGCGTGCGTGACTTTTCACCTACGCTGCTCCCTGTAGCGTGCGTGACTTTTTACCTACGCTGCTCTCTGGCGTGCGTGACTTTTCACCTACGCTGCTCCCCTGACCCCCTTGCTTAACCCATTGGCTCTTGGAGTTTTGGCCTTATTTCTTTAAGCTTGGCTCTTCTATAGTCCTGTATATTGATATTTTATTAGATATTTTACGCCCATTTTATATCCTTACGCCTTTTGTCATGAACTTGATTTTACTTAATATGTTTGGAATGACTATTGTACATGGCATGATATGACTAGGAACTAGCATAACACGACAGTGACCCGTAGTGGTGCACTCCTGACATGACCAACCTGACATGATAGTGGCCCGTCATGGCGCACTCCTGACAAGTACCCTGACATGATTTATCTTAATGCTGTTGCGACGGCTAGCTTAACTTGACCTGCCTTGACACCGTGGTAGTCCTTTCTTGCTTGCTTGTTAAATCCACTTGTCCTGTCTTGCATCATGTCTAGGATGGGACTCCTGAGTACCACGGTCAGGAGCACCTACTAAAAATGGATTAAGGTTAATAACTAGAATAACACAGTAGTCATGAAGAGATGACACAGCTACAGGCAATCCCGTTACCTGGGCGCTCTTGGGATCTGTAGCCTGCCGTCGAGTAGGACACATTTCCAGCACACCGTCACGTGTTGCACCCTCTAAGTCACCTAAGGGTACATTTGTCTTCTGGGCGATGTACCCACCTGAATTCAACCCCTAATTTTCGACCTGGGTAACCTGGATGGTCTGCATGGCTTGTGGCTGTGGAACAATCTCACTGCATCTTGTTAGTAATTAGGCCTGTGATAACCCTAGTTAGTTAAAGTAGTAAGCCGTAGTATCTGCTTGGCCGTGATTGATTGAATGAGGTATAACCAGTCTAGCCATGTCTTGATTCAGTACAAGATTGCTCCCTGTCTTGATTTCTTGTATTATTATCTTGCCGATAAATGGTGGGAGACCAAGTTCTGTTCAGATGAAGGGTTACAACCCCGGTCCTTGTTTGGTTTACGGGTTGTAACCTGGCTATCGGAATAGTTCCATGGTTATCTCGTCGTATATCATCCTGACATGTTTTCGTAATTTTTAGTTTTAATATTATAATTTTCTTGTGCTAATTGCTGGCTTTTGTTCTTATTTCGTGGCCCCCTTGTGGGACTTGCTCTTTCTGGGGTTGACCCAGCTGGTTTTGTGTGGCCAGATTTCGGAGCAGCTCTCGAGGATCTACCAAGCTTCCAGCCTAATGGTGGCGACTAGAAGGAACCCGGGCTACGAGTGGGTTTTCTATTTTGTTTCGCTCACTCTATTGTAAACTATTCTTTTGAGGCGTTTAGCCGACGAGCACCTGTTAGCTCGATGCACTTTACTTACTGTCTGCCTACGGACTGTAAACATGATTAACAAATCCTAGGGTTGATCATGTATGACTTAACTCTTGCTAGTCCCAGCATTTTGTACGACTAGCTTCATGATCAGCTGATATGTAATATTTGGGACGCCTTTTATTGTATATTTGGTGGTCAAACATCTTGTAATTATATTACTTGCTTGAGATTGAGACAATAGGCTTGACCATAAGAGACCGTTGGCTTGTAGTAAACCCTCATATTTCTAGACAGCCGTGACCGTATATCGAGGTGGTTTCCATTTCAATATACGTAGCTGGCTGTGTCTGCCCCCGCTCTCCAGTATTCTGGTTCTGGGACGTGATAATCAACGACGTAGGGCCACTACGGCGCATGGCCGCCAATGCCCAAACGCATAGTGCCTATGCACGCTCCCGAGCTAGCAACTCGCACATGAAATAAAGGAGCGTACGAGCGCCGGTGCAAAGTGTGCCATCAAAGCGCCACTTTGCGCCCTTAATTAGTCCAAGTCCGAGTCCGAGTTGCTAAGTCCCTACGGGACTTAGCTCATAGTATTCCCAAAGTGAGTGTCAAAACAAATGATTTGTTCTTTGTGATTTAAACTTACCTACCCACATGGGTCATCTCACTCTATGTGCATACTCCGGAAAAAACTTTGATATCGAAGGGGGTATCAAAGTTTTGATACCCCCCATGTATGACACGTGGGCCCCCTCCCTCTTCGTAAAACGTGTAAACATATATATATATATATATATATATATATATACATAAACTTTGAGAGAGGGCCCACGTGTCATACATAGGGGTATCAAAATTTTGATACCCCCTTCGGTATTAAAGTTTACTTGCATACTCCAACATGAACATAGTTATATATTGAGATATACACCATGGTAATTTTTTATTGTGGGACTAAAATTCCTAAAGCTAAGTGAAAAACACCAACATGTTTTCCATAAACAATAAGTTAATTACCTGCTTCATTTGCACCCTAGGTGCAGCTACAAGACGTATTCTATGTTCTGATGGTATTCAGTAGTGGGTATTTTTTTTTTCCCAACACTTTGCTTCTTTTCTCTAAAATCCATACAACTCTTTTCCGAACTAGCTTAGCTAACCTACTAAGAAGAGAAAAATATTAGAGTAAAAAGTGAAACTAAAGACTTCACTGTATATAAAAAAAAAATACAAAATTTGGTGGCGACGAACAAATAAGAATCCCACCATATTTATAAGGTCTCATGGACCTTACAAGAAACTTTTGGGCCAAAAATATTTACATGAAAATAAAAAAAATTCTAAAACTTCAAGAAAGTTTGAAAAGTCTCATAAGTTAAAGAGTTCTTCACCATACTCTGAAAATCATAGAGCCTTCAAGCTAAACCTTAATCTGATGAGAATTATATAGCACAATCGGTTACACGGGACCACCTCAGGGCAAGGACGAGGTGGACGACCACTCTGGGTCCCCAATTTTGGAATGTCCTATAAATTTAAAATGGACTAGGTAAATCATTAAAAAATTTAGAATTTTTTTAAACAAAGATCCAATCTGAAAACAACAAAAAAATTATCCCTCTAATCTGAAAAAAAGTTTAATTGCTTTATTGATGATTTTGATACCTTAATTGATGATTTTGCTTATAAAAATGTTAATTTTTTTTATTTATGTGAAAAAATATTGAAATTCTAGATTTTGTTCTAGATTCCATTAATTATAGGAGCGGCCGTGAGTCGGTGGAGCAAAAAATTCTGTTCATGAAGTAGTACTCTAGCTAGGCATTAATACACTATATAATATATCACACCAAATATACACCCAAACGACAAATAAAAATATATTATTAGGTTGGTGACATGTTGAAGAGTACATATATTATAGAGCAATTACTTTCAGAATTTATTATACTGCTTGTATCTAGAGTCATGGAACCCAACAAGCAAATATCTCGATTAGCCAACAAGTTACAGCTTGCTTTCACGAGGATCTTCGCTTTTCCCGTTCATTGAATTATCAAAAAACAAGTCACATGCAATTATATGAGCGAGCGACGGAACGAGACAAGGACTTTGTAACTTCATCTATAAGAAAATGGGGAGACGAGACCAATATTCAAACCTAAGCCCGGGTCTACAGGGAGCACGACATTAGACGTGTGCAGGCTGGACTTCGGCGCGGCAGCGGTATATATGTAGATCATAGGTTGCGTTTGGAACTTTACCATGCAGTTCTGAAAGTTATGGTACGGACTAGGAACTACAGCATCTATGATAGAAACAAGTTATATATATATATGGGTCCTTCTATAATACATTTCATAAAAAAATTTGTATCGACACATCCAAGATCTGAACCATTGAATGTTGATCCAATGATTCAGATTAAATAATAGAGTAGAAACATCATTTAATGCTGACTTTGATTCTTGACCTCTTGGTAACTTGCTAGTGTAGGTCATTCTTCACTTTAATTTTTTCAATGAACACCCTAAATTAACTCATATTTACTTTTTCTTTCGTCTATCCAATTTAATATTTTGTGCATCTACGTATATATAACAAAAATTGTGCATCTACGTATAAATTTCGTAATTTGTTTTTTTTTTTCATCTAACAATTTAATATTTTGGTTATAAAGCTACATGCTATGGTGGTGGTGGAAGGAGAAACGGAGATGAAGAAGGAAACAAGAATCGGTCCGGTTCGCGTCGGACGTCGTCGAGCCCTCCTCGAACGAGGAGTACCAGCGGCGCCGAGAAGAATCGGTCTGGTTCGCGTCGGACATCGTCGAGCCCTCCTCGAACAACGAGGAGTACCAGCGGCGCCGCTCCTGCAGGCTCCCGGCTTAGTAAAATTTACTGTCCATGCCATTGTCAGAAATTTTATTTTTCATTAAACAATTTAATATTTTGGTTATAAAGCTACAGGCCATGGTGGTGGTGGTAAACGGAGAAAATCTGCTTCTGAGGTTGGACGGATAATCTCCTCACTTATTTAAAAAAAATCTGTTTTTGTGTTTTAACGATAATATTTTTTTACTTTTCTAATGATAATATTTTCGAAGAGAACGGATTTTTTTTTTATTGTGACATTTTATCATACTAACCATCTTTCTTATATTTACAGTATTTTTAAAATTATTTTTCAAAGTATATTCAAATTTTTACGTTAATTTTAATATCATTTATCGAAAATGTAAGCAAATATAATTTTGACTTTTAATGAATATCATGAACCCACTATCCTATTAAGCAAAATTTTAAACATGATCAATCTAATCTCAATATCATTTATTCATTTAACATTAAAATATGTTGAAGAAAATCTGAATATCATTTAATTAGGCTTCCACTGTATGGCTGCACAAAATAGGGTGACGAAAACAAATTTTTTGCAAGTGTTTGAATATAATTAACCTACTATTCAAGAGAATTTTTCTTACATTATATACTTTGCTTCAGTAATAACAAGTGATAAATAGGCAGGATTACATTATGCATTACATTGACATCGAATTCATACTGATGGCATCGATGTACTGATTATTTACAGAAAGCAAAACACATTCCAATCAAATAAAGTTTGTGATCCCAGGAATGCACCTATGACTCATGAAATCTGTGAAGGCCATCTGCAAATCAAAGAAATATACCAAAAATTTAAAATCATCTGTGAAGGCCAACTGAAAATAAAATAAATGCTTCAACCAAACAAATCATAATCAAATTAAGTATACTTCATTCCAAGTCGAATAAACTGTATAATCCACGTTACAATAATCTGCACAATCCATGTTAGTAGTTCAACATAGAACCTGCATAATTCATAATACAATAATCCAAACAAATATCAGACCTACTCTAAATTCAAGACCATATAATATTTTCCAAACAAATTACGAACCATGCACCGCAACGATGCTTAGTACAAACGAAAAGTTTAGTCTTACAATTTTTCAAACACAAAATTTAGTTTGACCGCCAAGACCAACAAATATTCAGAACCATATTACAATTCAAATATTACTTCCAAATTGAAATAAAAATTTTAAAACTCAAAAGATGAATCTTCATCTCCATCTCCATCTCCATCATCTTCTTCTTTTTTCTTCTTTTTTTTCTTCTTCTTCCTCAAAATCTCCTTCACCTACACCTTGAGGGACGTAATAAGAAATTATAGTCAGTATGGACTCACTGTATATGTAGAAATGACATCCAGAAATATAAATAGAAGTATCAAAGTGAGGGCTAGCATTAGAGTGTTAATGTGCACAGTGTGTATTTTTACATAAGAGCATCAATGTGCACACTGCAGGGTCTAACATTAGAGTATCAATGTGCATAGTGCGGATTCTATGATGCGACCCTATTTTGTATCTATCACCGAGTAGTGAGTACACTCTCCAGTTAGCTAAGGTGTTAGATTACTCTCAAGGACTCTCTAGTGTCAGGATATCAAGCAAGTTTAAGTGCCTGGCTTACCCTTAAGTACAACCTATATTGTAGCAGTATGCTCATGATTATAATACTAAATATCACTGACTGAGAGAGTGTTCCAGCTCAGTCCTACCTCTAGTATCAGACATACATTACATGCCTTGAGACATTTTCACTCTGTACATGCATTGGACCATCATCTGTTCAGTCCTAAATTACCATTTCAAGGTACAATTGGACAATATCAGTGCAAGTATTAGAGCATCAAGTAGCAGAAGTATCAATGTAATATTAACTATTCGGTTTAGCTGAGTATCAGAGCATCAAGTAGCAGAGTATCAGAGCATCAAGTAGCAGAGTATCAGAGAATCAGAGCATCAAGTAGCAGAGTATCAGTGCAATATTAACTTTTATTGTAAATTATCATCAAGTAGCAGAGTATCAGAGCATCAAGGATATCCAATAGCTTTGATTCAAGACCATGTGCTTCTCTTCTAAAGTATTTAATATAGAATATATGAGCTAACAAGTTTTGATATATCCTTAAGCATCAGAGATGAACGTTTGGTTTAGCTGAGTTGAAGCTCATAAGTGTATACAATGTACACAGTAATAACTGGATTGGAGCCTTAATTCAAATACAAATGATTTCCTGAATTCCTTGTTTAGTGATGATACTGATATCATCCTATTAGCAAGTATATACAGTTAGCAAGCAAACCTATAAGTCAGATAAGAAAATAATACAGCATGGATAGCTAGATCAGTTAGTAACAGAGTATAAATGTGTATATTAGATTACGGAATCATCAAGAATAGTAGAATAAGAGAAAAAAAATACAAAGTAGAACCAGTTGGGGCTAACCCCATTTACCTTCTTCACGAGGAAAGAAAAATCTTATTCTTCGTCAGCAAATTCAACCTCTATCTGGTTAATCTTATCCAGAATCAATTTCTGGTTGTCGGATATAGTCTTCATCTCTTTGAAGATATTCTCAAAGTTTGCAGCAACAAAATTGTGTAGATCATCAACCCTGTCCTTAGTGTTTGAGATTCCATAAGTTGATGGTTTTTCAGATGTTGATGGTTTGCTTGCTGTCCATTTTCTAAACATTCGAGTGAAGGTTAATTTTCTCATGGGGCCTTTGTTTTTAATATAAACATCCCCTGCTAAGTTTGGGACAAAATGTTTACTAGCCATTGAGCATACAAATTCTCCGAAAGGGAGAACTGTCCTTGTAGTTGGTATCTTCCCACGAGATGCATCGTTCTACTGAACATGTAAGAACCTATATCCATCATTTTTTTTCTTTTTCATATAATAAAGAAATTTTGCTCTCTCGGGATGGATGGAAAATTTATGTCTAGTAGGGTTGAGTGTTTGAGATACATAGACATACAACAATTTATACAAAATTTTTAATTGATCTTTGTATACATTTTGAGGGGTTTTGGCACCCACTGATATACCTGTAATCTCATGAATTGCATCCCTCATGTAAACATTATCAATATCTTTCATATCAAACTCGGGAACTGGACATAAAATTTATTGATGACAGCAGCATTTACCCTAATCAGTTTCCCTTTCAGAAACACTAGTTGTTGATCCTCTTATTTTTCTTTAATTTCAGCCCGAAGATTTGAGTAAAATTCTCTTCCTATTATTTTGAAAATTTTTCTAAGACAAGATTTGTTCAGTTTCTCCAACTGATAGAATTTCAATATATTTGACATCAGCCAACTTAATTGATCTTTCAGGCATAATATCTTTTTTTTTTGAAATGTTTATTATAAGTCTTAGATTTAGAGTCTGTAAATTTTTTTACCTCCTCTCCATCCTGTGACTTATTTAATGATAGCTCTTCCTCTTTATCTCCCTCTTTTGATGAGGATTTAGAATCCTCAGAGTACGCTGATGACTCTGTATTCGTTGTCACCTTTGCCTTCACTTTAGTATGCCTTCGATCTTTATAAGTTGAGTCTTCCGACGACTCTGTACCGAAGATAGATTTTTCGGCCTTTGTCATTCTCTGTATTTTTTTAGCCTTTTTTGCAGGTGCCTTGGCTACCTCTGGTTCACAATCATCTGATGCCTTTGCTGCTGACGCCTTTGCCGGGGGGCGCTGCCGCCGCCGCTGCTTCCGCCTCTGCCCTTTCAGCCTCTGCCCTAGCGGCCATAATCTTGGCTTTCGTCGCCCTTGTAATTTATACCCTTGTAGCGCGTATCGCATCCCTTTGTGGATTCTTTCCCTTAGGAGACGGTCGTTGTTTCTTCGGCGACATTTTGATAATTTTAAGCAGTCATTTGGGGGAGGATTTGGAGAGGGTTTGGGAGAAGAAGAGGGTTTGGAAAAAGAAGAGAAAAAATTCGACTGTCTCAAATTTTGAGTCTATAAGAACATCCATAGTGGAAGTAGTTTCAAGTACTATATGACCTTGGGAAGTGGGAACCTATGAGTAGTTTTGAGTCTTAAATTTTACAAGAGCACCAACCTTTGGGATTCTGAGACCCAAATTTTAAAAACTATTTTCGAAAATTAAATTTATTACTATTATTAATAGTATATATCCACGTGCGTTGCACATATTTTAATTGTCTTTTTACTAACTTAATTTGTATGTAGTAGTAATCACCTGAATAAAACTAGTATTATACATGAATTTTTTTGGTTCTTTCAGAGGCAGAAGTTTGCACTATCGAAAAGTATTTGAAGACAAACAATCTAAACCGGAAGGTTACATTTTATCGTATCGACAACAACATAAACTGTGACTGCTTGTGGATGGAGACCAAGGGGATTCCTTGTAGGCATATTTTTCAGCAATAAAGAGATTGCAATTGTCAGACATTCCAAAGAACTTGGTAAAAACTCGTTGGCTGAAGGATTGCAAAGAGAGTTCTCTCTCCGGACCTGAAGCAGAAATGAGATTCATCTACCCTGATAGGATTGAGAGCAGAAGGTATGGTGGTATTAATGAACAAGTTAATCTGTTTACGTATTATTGTAAAAAATCAAGCAAAATTCAAGAGAAGGGAACATACTTGATGTCAGCTATACTGATTGAGTTGCAAAAATGGTAACCGACATTGGCGAAAAAGAAAAAATGGTAGCTGATGCAGTTCGGGGAGTGCATGAAACTTTTAAAGAGTCAAACCTGGTAGCAACAAAAGGAAGACCCTCTCAAGGGAAATCAAGAAAGAATAAAGAAAGTCAGACTATCCCCAAGCATAGAATTTGTAGATTTTGAAAAAAATTGGGTCACGATTTTCGTAATTGTAAAGTACGGAAATGATCTAGCGAGAAAGAGCCAATGGAATCAAATGAACTAAGCGATACGTCATTGATTTAATTATCGTTATGTACTATTTTTTTCTTTTTTCATCTACCCAACTTTTATTATTGGTTTTCCATAAAATTCTTCCAAATGCAGCAGAAAACTTCTTCATGACAAAAAGAAATATTATATGGTAGCAAGATTATGAAATAATCTAGCAAAATTATGAAATATAATACCAGAAATCCCATATTTATTCTTACAATTTTTTTTCCTTTGGCGCACCGAATCCGACTAGCAAAATTTCTAACATTGAATAATATGCATGTGAGTTTGGCATTCTGATTGTTGAAAAACAAATATAGACACATAAACTCTATAACAACTGAATGCTAACCAGAAAGAAGACTCCATACTGCACAATCATTGTGCAACACTGAATCGCCAGAACTTTACAATGGCTCCAGAATATGGCACTGATTATTAAATAGAAAAGGGGCCCTGCTCTACATTAACATTATGCAGACTAGAAACCAACTTCGACCATTTATTTTAGCCCTAAAAAATCAAATAAAGAGATCCTATAATGTAAGTAAAACCATGGTTTGGGGAGCACCAGAAGGTCACATTACATCGTAGTTTAGTTACAAAACAAATTAAAGTATTTCATTAGATAAAAGAAAAAAATTCCATCAACTTCCATCTTCACCCATCAGAGTGGACTCCTTTCGACCTTTGCTGCCTATTTATATTGTTGCGCAATTTGGATTCTTCTGCATTATGCTTTGAAGATGCAATCCATACAGCAATTTTGCGCTTTTCCAATTTCGAATCAAACTGCATTTAACAAACATAACATCAAAAATATTGGTCTAAAAAGTGTAAGTATTTGAAGACATATTTTCAAACTTACATCGAAAGAACGGGAGTCCAAACTACATCCCTCTTTCATGAATAAAATTATAAAAATACCACAATCAAATGTATTGTCCTGTCGGGGAACATGAGGACTGTAAACCCCCTAAAATTTTACTACAATTTTTTTATTATATAAATTTGGTATCGATTTTTTTTCGTAATTGTACGTCGCGTACAAGTTCACATTTTCGTATTTGTACGTAGCGTGCGAAATTGCGAGATGGTATATATTTTTATATACAAATATTTTATTAAGAGAATTCTTCGTGTAGAAAATATGTATTTTATTTTTATTTATTGTGTCACGTCGGAATTGCCAAACCTTTATTTTTATTTATTTATAAAGAAGACAATTTATTTTATGATACAAATATAAGTAATAATTTAGAAAAACTATTGCTTTATATCAAATAGACTATTTGTGTGCGAGTGACATGAAATTTATTTCATTGTCTACTTTGATATTTTTTTTTGAAAACTAATTATTTTGTTTATTTATAAAAATGTATTCCAATTATTTAAAGTTTATTGTGAATTTCAAAATTATTTATTAATATATTTTTATTATTTATAAAAAGTTATTTTGGAAATTGTTTAAGTTAATATTTAATTAATTATGATGATTTAAATTGGAAAAGATTATATTGGCTTTATTTTAAAATATCCTTAAATTAAAAATAAGCTTTATCTAGATTGATTTGGATTCGGTAATTTATTTTAAATCGATTTGAATAATTATGTAATTATCTAATGGGGATTTAAATTCTCCCAAATCCTTATCCAACTGGGAATTTTCACATCCTATAAATAGGCAGGTACTCCTCCATTAATTCTACAAGCCAAATTTCTCCACAAATAATTTCCATAGCCAATCAAGTGCATTGTGTCCGTGACCATCCGTTTTCCCTTCCACTATTTTTCTTTTGTACATCTACAAATTCTTCATCGTGTCCACATACCGGACACGATCTCGACCCATAGCCTGTGTCTCGCAGGACATGTTTTCTCACACGCCAACCACCCCCGGCACGATTCATTAAATTCCTAACCCTATTCTAAAACCCCCGCTCACCACCCGTCGATTCCGACACACCACCACAGCCAACCACCCGTGCCCAAATTCCCGGCGCCCTAGTCGAACCCGACCCCCTGACTCCACCACCGCCAACACCAGTGCCAACACCATCACCATCGGCACCATCCCGACACTTCCGGCCATCAACACCACCCGCCGCACCACGGCCACAGCCACCAGACCGCCATCACACCAAACTCCTACAACACCATCGGCCAACTCCGGCCTACCATCGCCACAGCCGCAGCCGATCCCGTCTTCCCGGCCACCGTCACCACCGTTGCAACCACCACTATCACCATCATCAACACCGCTACCACACCGACCCCCGCCAAAACCGGCCACCCCGCCATGGCCGGCAATCCCAAAACCCCAAATTAGAACCCTAACCCTAGACTCACCTCACCGCCGCGCCGATCCCCCGCAGCTGCCTCAGACCCGCCGCCTCCCTTGGCCGTGCCTCCCTGCAGCCGCTCATCCCATCATCCGGTCGGCCTTACTCCAGCAACCCGCTGCCGTAGCCGCCCAGGTGACTTAGCACCGCCTCACGAGCACCCCTGATCCGGAGTGTCAGCCGCCCGCTGCCTAGCCCCTGCGCCGGCGATCCGCTGACTGGGCCAGCCCCATCAGCGCCACGCTGTGTAGACTGGAGCACAGAGGAAAGCCCCGCCTGGCCGCGTGTCCTCTCCTCCTTCCTCCGTCGGAGTAGCCGCCGCCGGCGCAGCTCCGATCCCCGATCCCCCTTACGTTCCCTTTCCTTCTCCCCTTCTCTCCGCCTCGTAGCGCCGCCTCCGGCTTGCCGCTCGCCGCCCGACCCCTCTCTGCCTCCCTCTTCCCCGATCGCCCTCTCTCTCGCTCACTCTCTCACTCCTTTCTCTCTCGGTTCCTCTCTCTCTCTCTCTCATCTCTTCGCTCTCTTTTCCCTTTTTGCTCAGTTTTAATACTTTTTATTTTTATTTCTTCGAATCCTTATAGACACAAGCAGCAAAGCTGCTGTTGATGTCCCTTTTATTCTTTACTTCCTATCTTTATTATTTTATTTAATTGTTTTATTAGTAAGAGTAGTAGTTAATATTTCTATTTGGTGTTAGTTATTCTTAAATAAATAAAAATATAAATAATAATAATTTCTATATATATGAATATATGTTGTCAGAGTTTCTTCTTTTGTGTGGTTGGTGCTCGAACAACACACCCCTGCCAAATATTAGATTTATGAGTATTAAATTATATTAATGTATTATTATTTTTGAATATTTTAAAATTTGGATTTTAGCCTAAAATATTTTCTTTAGTTTCATATATATATATTTATCAAATATATTTTTGACAAAATTTTGTTTTTAATTTTTTGATTTTATGTACTTATCTAAAATATTTTTGAATAAGAAAAATATAGGTTCCAAATTATAGAATAAATTTCTAAGTATTTTCAAATAATTATCTAAAAGTATTTTATTATTAGAAATAGGGTTTTCCTACTTAGAAATATTATTTTGTCAAAACTTAGAGTTTCTTTTCCTAAAAAGATTTTTGGATTTTTAAGTAATTAATTTGATTATTTTACTAAATAAAACTATATTCAAGTACTAAGAAAAGTTTTATAAAAACATATATATTATTCTCCACTTCTTTCGATTTTTCCTCTAGCCCATGACTAAACCTATTCTCTCGCCAATTCTAGACTTCTTTATATCGTCCCTAACTAATTTGACCGCCTTGGACCCGATGGAACCGTCCGTGCCGTCATCAGAGGTCACTTTGCGTAGTTGTAACACCGAAGTCGATATTGTGTCACCTTTATTATACCACACCAGGCAGCTCACCAGGCGTCGTAACAGGCAAGTATACCTTGCTAATTAACTGTCAATTATTTATTTTCTGTATTATTTATTTTGTTTCATATTGTTAGTTTTTTTTTGTTATAAATTACGCGTCCAAGCCACACTTGGGTGCAAGCGACTCTATTAGTCGTTTTACTTTACTATATGCATGTTAACTTAGTGTTAGCAGACTACCTTCTTGTTGGGGGATATTCTTATATCTCCTTTGGCCGTGACACTCACACTATACGGTTTGAGACATTTTGCTAGGGACATGACTTATCGACTGGCCATCTCTAAAGTTGTGTGACGGATAGATGATCGTAACTGCTATGACTAGGGTTTTAGAGACTCAAGCAGTTACAAAACTGGACGAGCCATGGACATGACTTGAACAGTATGGAAAATATTGGAAGAGGACAGTCGCTAGTGCGTATGGGAATCCAAACAGGTAAAACAACAGTCTCCGGATGGAACTATGGCGATTTATTTGCAGATACCCTCTGACGTTTTGGACGTTACGGCCGGATACAGATGACTGGATGCCAGTTACGTACACATAGCCTAAAATCCTATCCATGCGCATGAAAGTTGTCCTCTAAATTGCACATTAGGCGGTTAGAATCTCCTTTGCATATTTGTGTCTAGGATAGTCTTTTATATACTATTTTATTATTCTGACAGTTCATATTAGCTTGTTCTTTCTGTATCTTGCTACGTCCGTCTGAGGACCTGGTTATTCCCCAGGTGTGTGTTCATGTCTACTGCAGGTGTTCTAGCCGTAGCCGTGATCATCGCTATTTCTTCGAGGATGATTGCACTTGGTTCGTCTTGCCATTTTATGGATCGATTCTTGTACATTTCTTTCATTGAGATAGTTGGTAGTGGACTTTGTCTCCGTCCAACGATTGTATCATCAATATTCAAGTTAATTTTTATATTATTATTCTTTTTATTATGGATGAGATTTAGTTTATCTTGGATTACTGTATTTTACAGCTTATGTATACATACGAGACCCATGTGCTTCGTATATATGTAGCTGGCATGTCTACGTACTTAGTTCTACGTATTTTGGGACTAGGGCGTTACAAGGACGACAGATTATGGAAAAATTAGAAAAGTTGAACATAGGATCTTTCAACTTCCAAATCTCTTCCTCGATAATGAGATCCAAGTTTGAAAGCTACAATTACAAGAATACAATATGTATTAGTATACCCCGAATCTAGTACGCAATTCATAAAAATGTATGAATATGAGCTTACTATTTTTTGTTGACTCCTTTGTTATAAATCGCCTCACTTGTAGATAAAAGAGAGTCAAAAACTTCAACAATATTTGTCTTAACCATAACTCTTGCAAGAGTATAGTGGTCATACATACGGATGGGTATGTACATCAGAATCAGGATTAATTAGGTAAAACAAATTAATCAATTTTCAGTAAATTAGAATTTTAATTTTAAATAGAAATGAATTAATACCTCATTACAAATGCATAAAGATCCCATATAATCCTAGAAATATTTGTACTACTTCCATATTTCATGAAGAGGTTTGTTAGATGAAGGTAACGTTGCTCTCTACATACACATCAATTAATACATTACAAACGACAAACAAATGAGACAAAATTGTTAATGTATAATCATTAAAGAATAAAATGCTCACTCATCGTTAACTTTACTGGTAAATACCATACATTAGCTTTATTAACAGTTCTTCTCCATTCTTCCGCGGTTAGAAGAGCAGAGACCAGGCTTACAATATGAGAATATTTCATTAAAAAACAACGATTGCATCGTAGTAAACATCGCTGGCATCAATATCGTGCTAACAATCTGTGTCACGACCCGCACCCTGATTAGGGGCACGAGTACGTGGTTACGTCCAGCCTACGCCGCAAGCATCGGCAGTAGAACGCTGTCTAGGTCATCTATAAATACTATAACTAAACAGATAAAGGTACCTGTATAGTATATACACTCCGAATGGAGGTGACATAGCAATACAGTCTCAATCACAAAGCAAACTAGGATAGATAGCATGAAAAAAAATATGATAGATGAGGGCAGAAAATAAGTTCAAGATCCACACAAGTCCAAAACTGAACATAACATCACAGAATATAATATAATACTACAGTCTGAAAAGTACTAGCTGGCTCGCAGGCCAGGCAAACCTAACTAAGCTACACTACTCAGGGTGAGCAAAGTCTAGTGGCTCTACTAACAAGCCACTGTCCGGGTCTACTCCATCAGACTCGACCCCATAATAGGTCGGACAATCTGCCTCAGAATCATCTGTAATATGTCAACGGTATCCTGTCAGAAAAATAAGCAAGTACAAACACCAATAGCAGTTCCATATGAATTGACAAATTCTATAAGAGACAGTGTAATGAAATACAAGACAAAATCAATAGGAAATATATATCGAGATGTGAGTACTGAATAGGATGACAATATATATATAGGACGACTTGAGAACTATTCGGAAGCCGAGTTACAACCCCTAAACCAAACAAGGGACCGGGACTGTAACCCTTCTCCCGAACAGAACTTAGTCTCCAATGATAATAAATATAAAAGGTGCCTTGAATTATTAGTGTGTTATGTGATCGGCTTAGGAAAATATACTCATGCTTTCCATCCGACCGGCTATGAACAATATATACAATAGAGCGGTAAGGTCGGTCACCATGGAAAGCTATGAACCATATAGGGTAAGACTTTATCCGTCGTAAGGCGAGGGTATAGCTATGAACCATATGTACAATAGAACAATGTGGGAATTTTGATCACACAACCACTAATAACTCCCCTATCCCCGAATAGTATAATAGATCTGGACATGACACGTTATGACACGGGATTCCATAAGAGGGTAGCAAGTCCCCTTTGGAATCGGTGTCTATACCAATACGTAGAAATAAGACAGAACATGTACCAATATACCATAAAAATCTAGGAACAACATCCCATGTCATGATCCAACATATACCAGTCCTGTGAACTATCGTGACTAGAAATCAAGTAAGACACTACAACTGAATCGGATATAGCAGATATCAAGACAATAAAAACTATCAGTGAATGTACTCGCCTGTAGGTCCTGAGCTTATAAGGTGAACAGACGCTCAGAGTAATCACAGACCTAAAATAAGATACTATAAGTCAAACAGGGCTTTATACTGAAAAAAGAAACTAGTTTAAGTCATGAATTCAAGTCTAAGTCAAAACTAGGTCAATCTAGGTTAAACTGAGTCATACTAGGTCATACCAGGTCACTGGGAGTCAATCCAAGCCAAACTAGGTCAAACGGGTCAAAGGTTGGCTTACAGTTGACTTTTGGTCAACTGGTTAACCCTGGTCAACTCTAGGTCAACTCTAGGTCAACCCTAGGTCAAACTAGTCTAATGTTGACCAACTGTTGACTTTCAGTCAACTGGTCAACTCTGGTTTGGTTTCGGTAAAATCTAGTTGCTTAAAGGCTAAGTTTGACTCCCGGTTGACTTTTGTTGACTTTTGGTCAAAATGGTTAACCGCAGTCAAAACTAGTCTAGGAACACTATATTTGATCGTTACCAACCAAGAGAACCAAGTTCTAACCACATCTTAGACTCCAAACTCAAATACCCTATTTCTAGGTAAAACCTATATTACCCTACCAAGGTAAATCACGATACCTTGCCCAATACCAAGGAAATCCCACTAATACCCAAGATACTAGCCTAGGCTCCTTAGGATAACTAGATACTTGTAACACCCAGTTTTCTAAATGAGGGTAATTTTAAAATTTTGTAATTTTAATATTTTATTAATGATATTTAAATCATGATATGATTTTTGGTGATTTTTAATCATTTAAAACTATTTTAAAATCATGACTTGTGATTTTGACATTTTACTATTGTTTGGTTTTAATTTCGAAGAATTTGTCACCCCCAGTTTTCAGAAACTAGGGGTATTTTTGTCATTTTGTATTTTCGAAATATTTTCGAAATTTATTTTATTATTTATGATATTGTTTTGGGGTTAATTGAGTCGGGTTCGAATTTCAGTTCAATCCGACTTGAAACGGAGACCCGGGATAGTTTTGACTCTAGTGGGCCCACACACTAGTTAGCCATGGCCCACATGCTAATTATTTTTGTTAGTGACTAGGCTAATTTATTTGGATAGGATTAGTGTGATTAGTGTTTTAGGAATGACTAAACTAGCCCCCGACTTAAACCTTTCCAATGTACTAATTAATAGGTTAGTGTAGGGGGTATTTTAGGCATTCCACAATAGGACAAATATCCCATCATGGCCGGCCACACTATGTGTGGATATGCTCCATCATTTCATCATTATCCCCTCTTCCATTCTCTCTCTTGTTCTTCCCCAAATTTCTAGAGAGCAAATCACTATCATTTCTCTATCAAATCCTTCCATTTTTTCACCCAACCTTCTTCTTTCCTTCTCCATTTAAGCCAAGGAGGAAGCTACCCAAGTTTAGGAGGATTTAGAGCTCGTTCGTGTCCGTTTGGGATTCCTACGTGTCGGTGGCGCATCGGGAAGCTTTTCCTTCGATTCGATCTACCGGGAGGTATAAATCCTCTTTCTCTTTCTCATTCTTCTCATGCATTAGGTTGATTTTGACCCATAGAATGACCCCCATGGTTGTGTCTCTATTTGTGTCCATTTCGTGTCCATTTGGACACTTGTAGAGGTGTCCTATGTATAGGATCGTGTCCTAGTAGAAAAACCCCTATTTGGACACATGTAGATTTATTAGATATTGATTTAATGTTGTTTTAATATTTTATTCCAGATTTATGAGTGTGTGGAGATGTGTTTTCCTAAGTATCATATTGTATCATATTATCTAATCTATATATATATGTGTGTGGCTTATATATATATATCATTCCCTATATATATATATATATATATATATATATATATATATATGTATATATATAAATATATTATATATATATATATTATGGTTTATATATATATGTATATATAATATGGTATGTGTCATTTTGTGTTTGGATGGAGGCATGAGGATTTCGGCCAAGTGATGGTTGTGTGTGTATGTGTTGTGTGTTGGAGAGAGTTGGTGTGTGTGTTTGTGTTAGTTTAGAGTGTGTATGTGTGGTGTTTGAGAGTTGGTGTGAGAGAGATGTAGAGGGGAGTGATGGAAGTGTATGAGGAGGGGACTTCACTGCTGAACAACAGCAGCATTGAAGTATCAGTCCCCACACAGGGGACTGATTTCCTGGAGCTGGACAGTCCCTAAAGGGGACTGTCATTTGACTGCTGCAATAGCAGTAGTATACTGCCTAAATAGCAGTTTTAGGGGGGAGCAGGGGATCAACCATTTCAGGCCTATTAGCCCACACTTAACCCCAAGTAACAGTCCATGATTGGACAGCCAAGTAGTCCACTTTCCAGCCACAAACCAGTCCTCAAACACCCTCCATTTTAGCCCTATAGCAGTCCATATATGACACCCCAAACCAGTCTATAGGCTGTCCCCGAACAGGCTTAAATCAGCCATAAGCAACCCCAAAACAGGCCCTTGTAAAACCCCATATAACTGTCCACAAAACAGTCCATGTTAACACCACATTAGCCCCTTTCTAACCCCATGTTGACAGCCCTAAACCAGCCCTTGTTAGCCCTTTATTTCAGTCCTATCATGTCCCTCCTAAACCACTACAAAATAGCTCCCTAAACAATCCATTCATGGCTGTCATTAACCCCCACACAACAGTCCATATACATCATCAAACCACCCCTACGAATCAGTCCCTAAATGCCCAAATTTCAGTCCCCTCTAACACCCCTTTGGCTGTCCAAAATAACCCCCTAGATAGCTACATATGCTGTCACCAAATCTATCCTTCACCACCCCATAATAGTCCACCTATTGGCTGTCCAAAGACACTCCAATTCAGTCCCCATGACACCCTATATTCAGTCCAATAAAGGCCCCAAATACCTGTCCATTTACACCCCATGTTAGTCCCAAACTTAGCCCATAACAGCCCAATAAAACCTGTCCTAAAATACACTAAATCAGTCCCACACAAGCCTATATGTGCTGTCCCCAAATCAGTCCACTTTGCAAGCCTAAGTATGTGTGTGTTTGTGAGCCTAGGTGTGTATGTGTGTATGTGAGCCTATATATGTATTTGTGTGTGCCTATAGGTTAGCCTATATCTAAACCTATAGAAAAGCCTATATGAGTGTGAGATATGTGAGTGTTGTGTGTGAGTGAGTGGTGTGGGTGAGTGCTAGAGAGATGTGAGGATAAATTATGATATTGGTAAGGTAAAGGGGTATGGTAAACCAACATGTATTCTAACAGTAGGCTAGATACCTGGGATAGCAATATTCCTTGGTAGATAAACCTTAGATAGGATAGTATCTAGCTACCCTAAGGAGCCTAGGCTAGTATCTTGGGTATTAGCGGGATTTCCTTTGTATTGGGCAAGGTATCGGGATTTATCTTGGTAAGTGTAATATAGGTTTTACCTAGAACTAAGGTATTGGAGTCTAGAGTCTTAGATATGGTTAGAACTTGGTTCCCTTGGTTGGTAATGATCAAATATAGTGCTCCTAGACTAGTTTTGACGTCGGTTGACCATTTTGACCAAAAGTCAACAAAAGTCAACCGAGAGTCAAACTTAGCCTTTAAGCGACTAGATTTGACCGAAACCAAACTAGAGTTGACCAGTTGACTGAAAGTCAACAGTTGGTCAACATTAGACTAGTTTGACCTAGGGTTGACCTAGAGTTGACCAGAGTTGACTAGTTGACCAAAAGTCAACTGTGAGTCAACCTTTGACCCCGTTTGACTTGGATTGACTCCCAGTAACTTGGTATGACCTAGTATGAACCAGTATGACCTAGTATAGACTAATGTAGACTAGTTAGACCAATTTAGACTTGTTAGACCTAGTTTGACCATAGTTGACCTAGTTTGACTTCCAGAGTTGACCAAGAGTTGACTTTGGCTTAGATTGACCTAGATTCATTTAGAATGCATTGAATTACATCTTGTTATCATTTTAGTCTTGTTGTGACTTGTGCTGTTCTGATTAGGAGCCAGACACCTCTCCTCGGATAGTATATTTCATCCTGACACTCAGATACCAGGCGAGTACATTCTTTGATCATTTCATATCTTGTTAGAATTATATTCCTGCTTTAGATTACTTTACTTGATGCTGTCACGACATTATCACGGATTAGTACTATATGGATCTCTTCATGCGATGTTATCCCCCTCGGAGCATCGGGTACATTGTGTCATGTGCGTTTCACTTTCATCATGTACTCCTGTGCTTTCACCATACATGTACACTCTTGTGAATCATGTACTCTCATATTCACGGAGCCCTCATGTATACTATCATGTGCACCCTTTCATGGGCCTTCATGTTATATCATGTATAATAACATAACCTGCTTAGATCCTTGTGTATTGATTAGGAAAAAAGGGGGAGTGCAAATAGTCATGTGAACAAATTCTATAGTAGTGTAGATCATGTGAAACTCCTTAGTGTAGATCATGTACTAATCTGTCCTGTTCACATGTGCTATCCTGTACTCTACATCACTAGTCACTGTTAGTTCTCTATATACAGTAGCTATTTACATACAGTTTTATTCTTTTACATTATGTACTTCCTTTCAGTTTCCTGTATCTTACTCTACTGCATGTTTATATTTTCTAACCTGCTATGATCTGTTGGAATGTATTGTGCTCGCTCCTGTCCTGACTAGACCTGTTGAAAATTTTACAGAAAATGATGAGGCTATGGTGTCTACCCATTATGGTGCAGCTTAGACAACACTTGTGCCTTGGACCCATTGCAGTAGAGGATCTACCACCTGTGGTTTAGACTGCTAGCTTAGACTCTTACCTTGTTTTTTTCATTGATACATTATTGTATATATATACTGGGAGATTGTTTATCTGAAGTTATGGAGATGTTATCTTAGACACTTAGTCTTTATCTAGATTGTACCTCTGTGGATTTTCTTCTGTTCATATCTATCTATCTTTATCGTATTCTACCTTAGATGTGATTGAGACTGTATTGCTATGTCACCTCCATTCGGAGTGTATATACTATACAGGTACCTTATATATTGTTAGATGATTGACCTAGGACATCGTTCTACCGCCGACACTGCGGCGTAGGCTGGGCGCTGTTACGTACTCGTACCCTCACAGTAGGTGCGGGTCGTGATACGTTTTTAGTGGTGGTCCATGCAGGTCCAGTTTGTGTAGTGGTATTCAAATTAGAGTATCACTACAGCCTGCAGTAGGATTAGGATATTTTGAAGGTACTTAATCACATTAGGAGAAACTCCTTATCAGATCCCTTTTATCTAAATTTGCTGCTTATTGTTTTTCCCTTGAATATTAACTGTCTTTCTTTGATTTCTCGCTTCATTCTCAGTAATTTCTTATTTTGATCTGTTTTCATAATGGTTATGGAGACATGATCTCATCGCTTCGGTTCGGGAGATACTATCGAGAGGCTGGCCACCTCTCGTCCTGTTCATCAGGGCCTCGAGACCGCAGCTCCTGTTGTGCCGACTCAGGTTGGCGTTTCTACTACATTGGAGGTACACCTCTATTTGTACAGAGACTTTTTTCCGTCATTTCTGATTTCTCTCAGCAGCAGCGGTTCATGCAGCATCAGCAGCAGACCAAGGGAAACCAGCAGGGGCGAGCTATCGTCAGGACAGTCGAGGATGCACAGACCATTGGAGATCTTGCTGCAAGTTTCAGTTCTTCTCGATTCCATTCCCGCAATTGTCTTTTATAACTACCTTGAAATCCGATTCCATCTGTTCCTTGTTGATTGATTAATTTTGTCATGTTGCTCTTTTGTTATGTTTATTTTTTTTTTCTTCTGAGAAAATCATATGGGCTAGGTCACCTAAATCATGGGATCTAGAATCTTCGATAGTCGTGTTAGTTGGCATAGTGAGGACATGTAGTCAGATTTTGGATGTATTTCTCGGGTATGGGAATTTAAGGTTTTCGCCGTCGCATGCGTCAATGCAAAAATTTTAAATACCATGAACCTGGAGGTACGTACCTTAGTCAAGGACTCTGTGATTATCGTAGCCTTGCTCACTAGCATGACGAAGACTCCGAGTAACATAATTTTGGACAGACACATATGATTATCAGATTGTATCTTGAAGGTTTTTAAACATCATACCCTTCTGTTGTTGTAAATAAATAACTTAGGAGTAAGGATATTTAGTTTTGTAGAGCTTGTTCATAGGTAGTTCCTTCATAGTATAATGATATGATGACTTGTAGAGTGTTTGTACCCTAGAGATGATAGTTAGCATTGGTATTAGAATAGTAAACCATGGTAGATGATTTCCATGTTATTTATAAAACCAACCAGTTTATATATAGGATGGTAGTATGCCATACAGCCTTGATGATTGTTATTATTTTCCTTACCTTTTTCCAGTGAGGTACCCATGACCAGAGCCTGTCCTTGAGTACAGTTGTAGTTCACCTAAGACTGAGAGGCCTATATACATATAGATTGCAGATGATATTGGCATATGAGATATGGGTTTGGTTGGTGTCTATAGGTCATTGTTGTATAGGATTATTGACATGTTGATTAGCCTATATTGGTCCAGTTTCTATTTTAGTTAAGTTCTCTTTGTGTTGAGTTCAGTCATGTTTGATCAACCTTTATAGACAGTATTGTCATGACCCGTACCCGCTTTTCGGATACGAGACGTGTCCAAGCCAGCCTACGCCGCAGAGTCGGCGGTAGAACGCTGTCAAGCCCGCAAGTAATAAATGCTCAAAATCACAAAATATAATATTTGCTGCTCATTCACATTTTCTAAGTTTGTTACAACATTTACATCATTTAAAATTAAAGGAAATACAAGATTTTATAATTAATGAAAATGGTACAACTGCTATCTATTTCTAGGTTGACATCAGCATACCCAAGCCTTCCCAATGCTAAGAGTGATCGCGACTAAACCTGAAAAATGTTGGTTTCCAGTCAGGAATGGAACAAGTACAGAAACTGACGACAATGCGAAAACATAATAGAATTAACAAGACATGAAAATAACATATAAGATATAAAACTGGAAGATAACTGATGACATAGCATGATAGAGAACGTAAAGGAAAAAATAAAAGACATCTACCTAGGTGGTGTGAAATATCATTTTCAACATGTGAACGGCTAGGAGGTAAATACGGCACTACCGTACGTGACGTGTGCAAGCTGCTATCATTCAAGATTAGACAAATGGGATAATTCTGGGTAGTCCACATGTATACTAAGATATTTTCCCTCCCGACTACTCCGTGTGACGAGCGTGTCAACAAGCAACAAGATATATATGTAGACATGAAATAAAAAGACTACTATGAATCGGAAAGCAATCAGAAAGTGCACTTGTCTGAGGTCCTTAGCTGGTGAAACCAATAATAATATACCACTCTATGAGCCACAATCAGTCAACACATGTAGAAGTCTCCAGATGCTGAAATAAACAGTACCAACATTCTCAGAATAGTCAAATTAGCTAGAATTGTCTGTCTTTAAGTCCAATTCTGGACACAGGGGCAAAACGATAATTTCGGGCAAAAACGGTATCTACCGTTGGACTCGCTTTACACCAAAAAATGTGCCAGAGTCAATGGTCTCTAAAGTCGTCAAACTACATGTCTACGGATCCGGTTTTCCGATACGAACCCAACCGTATGTCCAGAGTTGGATTCCGACGGGCCGTGCACAAAATCACCCGTTGGATGGGACCGTGGGGCCCACAAAACGGTGTTCCGATTCAACTGTCTCAGAATTGGACCAAACTTGGCATACAGGACCAGAAAAATGATACGTCCTGTTGGCGTAAGTTTCGTCTCGATCTGACGAACGAGCACAAAGTAATTGGAAAACTTGCACAGAGGCCGATACGGTGAATTTCGACGGATACGTATCAAATTCGTCGCGCACACGCGACCAATTTGAATTCCGTCAAAGTTCACACGACCACGAAGCGGATACGCAGCTTTCGATGCTTTTGGTTTGCGACCATGTCGCCCGAAATGGCGGGACGCACGTCGTGTGGATGGTTTTTCAAGTTTTTGAAAACAGTTTTTATCAGTTTTTTCCTGATTTTCGAATTGACTTTTAACAGAAAATAACCGACTAAAAATTAAACTAAAAATAGGATCTCCATCTCAGTTATGTTGTCTACAAGTCTGTTTAAGCGGTTTTCCAAGTTTCATAATGTTCTGGTCGTAAATCGACCGCCAACTTTGGATTTCGGGACAGTTTCCAAATTCCGAAAATCGAGATTTTTCTCGGTTTTGGGACTCGTTTTCCGTCGCGAACAAAGTGAAATAAAACAAACTATCTGAAGGAAAAAGAAGTCGGTTAGGTAGTCGACATACCAAAAAATTCGTTCATGAAACGAACGAACGTGGTGGGAGAACCAACGACACGAAGTCGGGCTCCTCGCAGTACCCTGCTGCTATCGACAGTTGGTCCATCGCGCGCGCGTTCAGACGGCCTTGCCGTGCCGGCGGCGGCCTCGCGGCGGCGCTGGGACCGCCCTCGAGGTCGGGGTTGGGGGTGTGGCGGTGTTGGCGAGTTTTAGGGTTTGATGCTTCTCGATCTCATATATATATATATATATATATATATATATATATATATATATATATATATGTGTGTGTGTGTCGATGCATCGGCTGGCTGAGAAGTTTTGTGCGGGTTGGGCCTGAGAGCTCGGGTTAGGCTGGGCGCTCAGGCCTGGTTAAACCAGGGGTCGGTTTTCCTATTATATTAATAGCTTAGCTGAGTTGGGAAATGGGTGTTCTCGGTTTGGGCCGAGAGCAGTGTTCTGCTCCTCATTCTATACTTCCTTTCCCTTTTCCTTTTCTTTTCGAATTTTTCTATTTATTATCATCTCTCTCTCTCTATATATATATATACACACACACGTACATATATAATTATACAAACCATATTTACAAAATAATATAAACACTGATTAACTAACATTTAGACAATAATTGCCAATATCCTAAAAATTCATACAAAGATATTTGCATATATACAATAAAAGTATTTATAATCTATTTCCTTTATTTTATATAATAAATACATAACTATTCACACGTATATTTATACATATATGGTAAATACCCATATACCATACAATATGCATATTTTACATTTATTTTAAACGAGTCTATCAAAATAAGCTACCAATACACATGTATATATATACACATTAATTAAATATAAATAATATTTATGAAGTTTATATAAATAAGATATACTAATATACACGTGCTGTTTAGTATTTGTGTACCTTAAATATGCGTACCTATATATTCTCTAATATTCATGTAGCCTAGCAATCCACACAAATCCCAAAAGACAATTCCTAAGACGTGCCATCATACACTCAGAAACCAAATATCAATATACACACCTTATCTAATAATCACCGTTTAAATAAAATAAATAATAAAATATTTTAAATTTTTGGGAAGGGGAGCTACAAATCTACCCACCTTAAAAATAATTTCGTCCTCGAAATTCTAATCCATAACTATTCCTTAAAATTCAAGAAGACCGTCTACCTTAACCTTAATCTCCTTAAATTTTAATTCCTCAAATATTTTATAACCTTCTCTAGCCATTTTATAACTCCGAATACTTGAGGACTTCTACCCACCTTTGGTCACACTACTCCCTCAAATCTCTTGTCGTTAAAACTTTATAATCTTCCAACTAACTGCTAAAATTCTACCAATAGATATCTACTGTATATAGCATCTATAATCTTCTCCTATCTATCAGGCAATCCAAAATCTAGCAAACAACAAATTTATACAAGTAGCTAAGAAATATTAATAATATATATATATTAATAAATTCTAGTAAGCATGACATTCACTGCTCCGAAAATAGGAAGGACAGGAAGTTATGGAAGAGTAATCAAGAACAATTATGAAGTTTCGGAGCGGTAGAGCGTATCCAATGATACAGATAGAAAGAGTGTTATCATTGACTTATCTGCTAGATTGGCTACTCTAGTCCAGTCACTTGCTATGTCGAAGAACCCTTATCTCTTAGAGGGATTTGCATTTCGTGCAATACAGAAGTTTCGTTCTCTAAATTCTAAAGAAGGTTCCAACATAGACGAAATTTGAGAAATCAAGAATGTGATCTTTTTCGTGGTTATTTAAACACACGAGTAAGGAATATAAATGCAATACAAGATCGTATCTCGACTTCCAGGTAGATGTAATAAAGGTTACGAATGGATTTACATTCTAAGAGGTGGCGACTACATAATAGGTACAGGGACCTATTTTAAATAGTTCAGTTTTATAGTCCAAGAATAGTGGTATATCTGGATGGGTTTTACTGGGTCTTAATGAGTTCCCTAATTGGACGTCACTCGCTGGTTGGGTGCACCTTGGATTTTAATCCATATTGACTGAACAAGATCCCAATGATAAAATTGTGTCTTCTAGGTTAGGGTTAACCTAGAATAGGATTCCTTCTAAGTGATTGAGTTAGTTGCTAGTCGGGTTGGTTAGCTTGGTCCATAAAGCCCGAAATACGCCTTCCGTGACCTTTGTGTTTTAAGTAGCACATGAGGTCTCAATTGGGTGGCATACTAGTGGCATGGGCGTAGTAGGCTTCGAGTAGATCACAACCAAATATTGGGTCGAATGTACTGAGTCAAGGTTGAGGCTCTAAGGGAAGTCGAAAAGTATACCGGTATTACGGTAAGAGTCATAACTAATCCTTTTAGACCTGAAAGTCGTACCACAAAAATAGAGTACAAGGGAACGTGTTTGAGTGGGACATGATATACCTAGATGAAGGTGGACTCGTCTAGATCTTGTATATAAAATTTATTGGAAGATAACAACTGGCCTCGTGCTCTGAATATTAATGACACGGCCGTGGACATAAAATGATCTAAATGAAAAGTGGGAGTCTACGGGGCACCAATTATCATCCTAGTGGAAATTATCCTAATCAATCGGTAATCCTCGTATATCCCAAATTTTTAGAAGGCATACAGTCTACCCACCTTAGAAATAAGGTTTAAAGAATTTCAAAGTCTGAATATTGTACCTCGACTCTTGCTAATAAAGAATAAGGCACGACGTACGGGATACGGTAGATATAAGTCAATTCAAGGGTCGTTCCTTACTAAATGGAAAACGAGTGTGTAATATGACATATGGTTGATAAAATAGAATGATCTACCCGTCCATAGTGTACAAGAGTTATCGACGGGGTAACCAGCTCTAAGGCACATCGTATGAAAAGGTTCCTATCAACTGGGTTATAAATTTCTCTGTGTGTCAAACCTGCCAGACTATCGTCACAAGGGTTCTAGTTGAAGCAAGCTTCAACAAATAATTAGTGGCTCCCAACATTTCGTCTCTGGAGAATAGGTAGTCTCCTAGGTTGGCATTTGGTCAAGGGAAAGATCCTAATCATTCTCGGACTCCAATGACTAGAAGATCAAGATAGTAAGTTTAGTATCGAAGGAAGGACGAGTAACTCAAGGCAAGGTTCCAGTCACAGGGCTGGCTGATGGTAGCTACACTTGTGCATACCACTATCATAGCCATGGGGAATACTCTGTATCTATCTATCAATTTCGAGTTTTTCTCTTTCCAATCAGTGAAAGACAAAAATAATAAAGAGTTCAAGAGAGATGTCACTGAACACCATTACGCGATTCAAAGACGAATGTATAATTCAAGGGAAATTGTCAAAGTAGTCGCGGATGAGATCCTAGAGACATCTACATCTCAATCCACGTAGGGTAATTAGATGAAGAGCGAACCAAATGTATCATGGTTGATCAGACCTTAATACACTGATTCTGATTAGACAATATGTTAGCGGGCGTCCCCAATAAACATATGTCTTGAATCAAGCTCGATAAAAGAGTAAGCTTGCAAAACTAGGCTGTAATTGTAGCATTGGTCAAGATAGTCAAAATATAAGTAGGCGAGATTTTTGGAAATAGATACAAGTAGTTCGAGTTTTGGGAAAATCAAAACCTTACCTGGTGTTATTACTTATATCCATAAGGTCTTGGTCGACTACTGGGTTATGGAACTCTAGATTCTATATTCTAGGTAAACCTATTAATATCAGTCAACTACCTTGTCAATAGATCATAAGGACTACGGATTGTTAGGTTAGGAGACATGCTACCCTTCTTACAGAACTTTCACTAGTATTGGCTTTGGATCTTAGAGGGCATACAGGGCAGTCCCTACCCTCTATAGTATCATAAACTTGTGATCACGTCTAAAATCATTTTACCGAGAATTATGCCTCGCCCATATAATCTGGCTGTGGCAAACTCTTGGTTCCGTGATTCAGAGGCGATATGCTATCAGGTACTCTATCTTATATTAACACAAGGGTATCTAAGATCTAAAGAGATCAACGAGAACATAGTTTTAGCAATATTCCATAGACTATGATTCTTTGAAATAATTTCATTTCTATGGGT
This sequence comes from Iris pallida, assembly GCA_029216955.1. Classification (NCBI taxonomy): domain Eukaryota; kingdom Viridiplantae; phylum Streptophyta; class Magnoliopsida; order Asparagales; family Iridaceae; genus Iris; species Iris pallida. The sequence continues at coordinate 1,057,237 of JANAVB010031018.1, read as the reverse complement.
TGTGTCTCGCCAGTGCGCTGCTGGCTGGCCATTGCAATCGTTAAAACTATTTCAACTATATTCCTAGGACTTCAAGGAGTTGCTAGGGGTTCAAACTAATTGGCTATGATAGAAAGTGTAAACATCTGCCTACAAGTCTCAATCCTTAAAGTAAGGTATTGATCGGGGAGGAAAAGATAAGGAAAAATAGGAACATCATAACATTTATATCATATATATTTTAAATGGCTGAGGGAAAACTTTGAACCAATTCTACCTCTAGACTTTGTATATGAATAACAGAATCGAAAATTATAAACCAGTTCCTTATAGCAAAATAGAATTTAAAACATGCAATTCTAACTTATGACATAAGATTTATATCTAAATAAGAAAATTGAACAGTTTATCAAAATTAACGCCTTAATTCTAGGCAAGCCTAACATACCAAGCAATTAGTATATCCACATTGGATCACATTGTCATATCAAAGATAATAGTGTACCTATAGGGATCTAGCAAGTTATCTAAATTGCATGGCCTATTTAATAATCTTAACTACCCAACGGTCAATTTGAACAAGGGACTCCTAATCCTAGTTATTCTCCTAGATTATTTCAATCCTAATTGTGAATGAGCATTTCCTGAGCGCAGGCTCGTAATGGTACGACTAATTTAAGTACCATCATGAGTTCGCAATCTTTTGTGAAATCTGACCTGTATGGGCCACTACAAAAACTTGTCACGACCCGCACCCGCTTTTCGGATACGAGACGTGTCCAAGCCAGCCTACGCCGCAGAGTCGGCGGTAGAACGCTGTCAAGCCCGCAAGTAATAAATACTCAAAATCACAAAATATAATATTTTCTGCTCATTCACATTTTCTAAGTTTGTTACAACATTTACATCATTTAAAATTAAAGGAAATACAAGATTTTATAATTAATGAAAATGGTACAACTGCTATCTATTTCTAGGTTGACATCAGCATACCCAAGCCTTCCCAATGCTAAGAGTGATCGCGGCTAAACCTGAAAAATGTTGGTTTCCAGTCAGGAATGGAACAAGTACATAAACTGACGACAATGCAAAAATACAATAGAATTAACAAAACATGAAAATAACATATAAGATATAAAAACTGGAAGATAACTGATGACATAGCATGATAGAGAACTAAAGGAAAAATAAAAGACATCTACCTAGGTGGTGTGAAATATCATTTTCAACATGTGAACGGCTAGGAGGTAAATACGGCACACCACACGTGACGTGTGCAGCTGCTATCATTCAAGATTAGACAAATGGGATAATTCTGGGTAGTCCACATGTATACTAAGATATTTTCCCTTCCGACTACTCCGTGTGACGAGCGTGTCAACAAACAGTAAGATATATGTATAGACATGAAATAAAAAGACTACTATAAATCGGAAAGCAATCAGAAAGTGCACTTGTCTGAGGTCCTTAGCTGGTGAAACCAATAATAATATACCACTCAATGAGCCACAATCAGTCAACACATGTAGAAGTCTCCAGATGCTGAAATAAATAGTACCAACATTCTCAGAATAGTCAAATTAGCTAGGATTACCTGTCCTTAAGTCCAATTCTGGACACAGGGGCAAAACGGTAATTTCGAGCAAAAACGGTATCCGCCGTTGGACCCGCTTTGCACCGAAAAGCGTGCCAGAGTCAATGGTCTCTAAAGTCGCCAAACTACATGTCTATGGATCCGATTTTCCGATACGAACCCAACCGTATCTCTAGAGTTGGATTCCGGCGGGCCGTGCACAAAATCACCCGTTGGGTGGGACCGTGGGGCCCACAAAACGGTGTTCCGATTCAACTGTCTCAGAATTGGACCAAAGTGGCATACAGGACCAGAAAAATGATACGGTCCTGTTGGCGCAATTTCGTCTCGATCTGACGAGCCTGCACAAAGTAATTGGAAAACTTGCACATAGGCCGATACGGTGAATTTCGACGGATACGTATCAAATTCGCCGCGCTCACGCGACCAATTTGAATTTCGTCAAAGCCCACACGACCACGAAGCCGATACGCAGCTTTCGATGCTTTCGGTTCGCGACCACGTCGCCCGAAATGGTGGGACGCACGTCATGTGGATGGTTTTTCAAGTTTTTGAGAACAGTTTTTATCAGTTTTTTCCTAATTTTCGTATTGACTTTTAACATAAAATAACCGACTAGAAATTAAACTAAAAATATGATCTCCATCTCGGTTATGTTGTCTACAAGCCTGTTCAAGCGGTTTTCCAAGTTTTATAATGTTCTGGTCGTAAATCGACCGCCAACTTTGGGTTTCGGGACAGTTTCTAAATTCCGAAAATCGAGATTTTTTTCGATTTTGGGACTCGTTTTCCGTCGCGTACAAAGTGAAATAAAACAAACTATCTGAAGGAAAAATAAGTCGATTAGGTAGTCGACATACCGGAGAAATTCGTTTGTGAAACGAACGAACGTGGTGGGAGAACCAACGGCACGAAGTCGGGCTCCTCGCATCACCATGCTGCTATCGACAGTTGGTCCATCGCGCGCAGCGTTCGGCCGGCCTTACCGCGCCGGCAGCGGCCTCGTGGCGGCGCTGGGACCACCCTCGAGGTCGGGGTTGGGGGTGTGGCGGTGTTGGCGAGTTTTAGGGTTTGATGCTTCTCGATCTCATATATATATATATATGTCGATGCATCGGCTGGCTGAGAAGTTTTACGCGGGTTGGGCCTGAGAGCTCGGGTTAGGCTGGGCGCTCAAGTCTGGTTAAACCAGGGGTCGGTTTTCCTATTATATTAATCGCTTAGCTGAGTTGGGAAATGGGTGTTGTCGGTTTGGGCCGAGAGCAGTGTTCTGCTCCTCATTCTATACTTTCTTTTCCTTTTTCTTTTCTTTCTAATTTTTTATTTATTACAAAATAATATAAACACTGATTAACTAACATTTACACAATAATTGCCAATATCTTAAAAATTCATACAAAGATATTTGCATATATACAATAAAAGTATTTATAATCTATTTCTTTTGTTTTATATAATAAATACATAACTATTCACACGTATATTTATACGTATATGGTAAATACCCATATACCATACAATATGCATATTTTACATTTATATAAAACGAGTATATCAAAATAAGCTACCAATACACATGTATATATATACACATTAATTAAATATAAATAATATTTATGAAGTTTATATAAATAAGATATACTAATATCCACGTGCTGTCTAGTATTTGTGTACCCTAAATATGCGTACCTATATATTCTCCAGTATTCATGTAGCCTAGCAATCCACACAAATCCCAAAAGACAATTCCTAAGACGTGCCAACATACACTCAGAAACCAAATATCAATATACACACCTTATCTAATAATCACCGTTTAAATAAAATAAATAATAAAATATTTTAAATTTTTGGGAAGGGGAGCTACAAGTATGCAGACCCTTCACTAGATACCCTATCCCCTTGGTCCAGACTTGTACAAGTTGCTCACTGCACTCAAAATTTCATTACCTACCATATTGCATCATAGATTTCACTGGACTATTGTTCAGACCCTAATTATTGACTCACCAATATAACCATCAATCCCTTACCATATTCTGCATATCTAGAGAGTTGGTATCATGCATATTAGAGGTCTGCACTAATCCTTACTTCTGTACATGGGGACCTACTGCATCTCTTAGCAATTACCTTACTTGATAGCCTTACAATACCCTTCATTATAACCTGCAGTACCTGCCCTACAAAACCTTTTTGGGCAGGGTTGTTCTGTCCATTTAGGACAGTTATATTCATTGGGGATATAATATGGGTTGTTGATAAGAGTTCTCCCTTGACCACTGTTCTGTCCCAACACACCTTACAGTATCTGACCCCTTCATTGGAGTGCTAGGCATGTGGTAGGGAGTGTGTGTTTTAGACCCTGAGTAGAGTTGAGGTGATGAGGGTTAATATATATAGTTTGTATATATATATATATATATATATATATTTATATATATATATATATATATATATATATATATATATATATATATATATATAAATATATTTTGTTGGTACGTAGCCTACACTCGTTTGCAGTATACTGCCTATTGCATTCCTTATACACCAGTTTGGTTCACTTCTTCAGACCACTGTCCTGCATGTAGTTAGTTCAGCCAGATATAGAGGAGAGGCCAGGTTGATCTATAGGCATGTTTCAGTCACCATGTAGGTTTTCTTTCACTCTGACTATACAAGTGGACACAAATGTCTTGTCCTTTAGCTCAAAATTTCAGTCTCCTTGGCATCATTCCTTTTGCCTATATTGATGGATCAGACCATTCATCCTTAGCCTAGTTCTAAGTAATTGTTTCAGTCCCTTATAAGTTCAGTCTACCTTAACCCTTGGTTGATCAGTCATATATATATATATAGATGATATACTTAGGATATATGTGATAGGATTGTTGTTTTTGAGCATATATATGTGGTATTTGGGATTGGTGTGCTTAGCTTGTAGGTATTTAGTTATGGATGACTTGATAGGATTGGGAAGTTGAGAGCTAGCCTATTATAGAGTTTCTCTTTTTGCTAAATTCTAGTTGCCAACACTTAGATAGCTAGCGTAGGTAAAATCCTAAGAAGTTGACCAGCTGATGACCAAGTACTAGGATGTTGAGAAAATTGACTAGTGATTGACCCTTGACTATGTTTGACCTAGAAGGGGGTGCGATCATCTTAATTTCGAGGACAAAATTTTTCTAAGGTGGGTAGGATTGTAACATCCAGTTTTCTAAATGAGGGCAATTTTAAAATTTTAATCTTTTATTAATGATATTTAAATCATGATATAATTTTTGGTGATTTTTAATCATTTAAAACTATTTTAAAATCATGACTTGTGATTTTGATATTTTACTATTGTTTGGTTTTAATTTCGAGGAATTTGTCACCCCCAGTTTTCAGGAACAGGGGTATTTTTGTCATTTTATATTTTTGAAATATTTTTGAAATTTATTTTATTATTTATGATATTGTTTTGGGGTTATTTGAGTCGGGTTCGAATTTCAGTTCAATCCGACTTGAAACGGGGACCCGGGATAGTTTTGACTCTAGTGGGCCCACACACTAGTTAGCCATGGCCCACATGCTAATTATTTTAATTAGTGACTAGGCTAATTTATTTGGATAGGATGAGTGTGATTAGTGTTTTAGGAATGACTAAACTAGCCCCCGACTTACACCTTTCCAATGTATTAATTAATAGGTTTGTGTAGGGGGTATTTTGGGTATTCTACAATAGGACAAATATCCCATCATGGCCGGCCACACTATGTGTGGATAGGCTCCATCATTTCATCATTACCCCCTCTTCCATTCTCTCTCTTGTTCTTCCCCAAATTTCTAGAGAGCAAATTCCTATCATTTCTCTACCAAATCCTTCCATTTTTCACCCAACCTTCTTCTTTCCTTCTCCATTTAAGCCAAGGAGGAAGCTACCCAAGTTTGGGAGGATTCAGAGCTCGTTCGTGTCCGTTTGGGATTCCTACGTGTCGGTGGCTCATCGGGAAGCTTTTCCTTCGATTCGATCTACTGGAAGGTATAAATCCCTTTCTCTTTCTCATTCTTCTCATGCATTAGGTTGATTTTGACCCATAGGAATGACCCCCATGGTTGTGTCTCCATTTGTGTCCATTTCGTGTCCATTTGGACACTTGTAGAGGTGTCCTATATGTAGGATCGTGTTCTAGTGGGAAAACCCCTATTTGGACACATGTAGATTTATTAGCTATTGATTTAATGTTGTTTTAATATTTTATTCCAGATTTATGAGTGTGTGGAGATGTGTTTTCCTAAGTATCATATTGTATCATATTATCTAATCTATATATATATATATATATATATATATATATATATATATATATATATATATATATATATATATATATATATATATATGTGTGGCTTATATATATATCATTCCCTATATATATATATATATATATATATATATATATATATATATATATATATATATATATATTTTTTTTTTTTTTATATATATATATATATATTATGGTTTATATATATATATATATATATATATATATATATATATATATATATATATATATATATATATATATATATATATAATATGGTATGTGTCATTTTGTGTTTGGATGGGGGCATGAGGATTTCGGCCAAGTGATGGTTGTGTGTGTATGTGTTGTGTGTTGGAGAGAGTTGGTGTGTGTGTTTGTGTTAGTTTAGAGTGTGTATGTGTGGTGCTTGAGAGTTGGTGTGAGAGAGATGTACAGGGGATTGATGGAAGTGTATGAGGAGGGGACTTCACTGCTGAACAACAGCAGCATTGAAGTATCAGTCCCCACACAGGGGACTGATTTCCTGGAGCTGGACAGTCCCCAAAGGGGACTGTCATTTGACTGCTGCAATAGCAGTAGTATACTGCCTAAATAGCAGTTTTAGGGGGAAGCAGGGGATCAACCATTTCAGGCCTATTAGCCCACACTTAACCCCAAGTAACAGTCCATGATTGGACAGCCAAGTAGTCCACTTTCCAGCCACAAACCAGTCCTCAAACACCCTCCATTTTAGCCCTATAGTAGTCCATATATGACACCCCAAACCAGTCTATAGGCTGTCCCCAACAGGCTTAAATCAGCCATAAGCAACCCCAAAATAGGCCCTTGTAAAACCCCATATAACTGTCCATAAAATAGTCCATGTTAACACCACATTAGCCCCTTTCTAACCCCATGTTGACAGCCCTAAACCAGCCCTTGTTATCCTTTCATTTCAGTCCTAACATGTCCCTCCTAAACCACTACAAAACAGCTCCCTAAACAACCCATTCATGGCTGTCATTAACCCCCACACAACAGTCCATATACATCATCAAACCACCCCTACAAATCAGTCCCTAAATGCCCAAATTTCAGTCTCCTCTAACACCCCTTTGGCTGTCCAAAATAACCCCCTAGATAGCTACATATGCTGTCACCAAATCTGTCCTTCACCACCCCATAACAGTCCACCAATTGGCTGTCCAAAGATACTCCAATTCAGTCCCCATGACACCCTATATTCAGTCCAATAAAGGCCCCAAATACCTGTCCATTTACACCCCATGTTAGTCCCAAACTTAGCCCATAACAGCCCAACAAAACCTGTCCTAAAACACACTAAATCAGTCCCACACAAGCCTATATGTGCTGTCCCCAAATCAGTCCACTTTGCAAGCCTAAGTGTGTGTGTGTTTGTGAGCCTAGGGGTGTGTGTGTATGTGAGCCTATATATGTATTTGTGTGTGCCTATAGGTTAGCCTATATCTAAACCTATAGGAAAGCCTATATAAGTGTGAGATATGTGAGTGTTGTGTGTGAGTGAGTGGTGTGGGTGAGTGCTAGAGAGATGTGAGGATAAATTATGATATTGGTAAGGTAAAGGGGTATGGTAAACCAACATGTATTCTAACATAGGCTAGATACCTAGGATACCAATATTCCTTGGTAGATAAACCTTAGATAGGATAGTATCTAGCTACCCTAAGGAGTCTAGGCTAGTATCTTGGGTATTCGCGGGGTTTCCTTTGTATTGGGCATGGTATCGGGATTTATCTTGGTAAGGGTAATATAGGTTTTACCTAGAACTAAGGTATTGCAGTCTAGAGTCTAAGATATGGTTAGAACTTGGTTCCCTTGGTTGGTAATGATCAAATATAGTGCTCCTAGACTAGTTTTGACGTCGGTTGACCATTTTGACCAAAAGTCAACAAAATTCAACCGAGAGTCAAACTTAGCCTTTAAGCGACTAGATTTGACCGAAACCAAACCAGAGTTGACCAGTTGACTGAAAGTCAACAGTTGGTCAACATTAGACTAGTTTGACCTAGGGTTGACCTAGAGTTGACCAGAGTTGACCAGGGTTGACCAGTTGACCAAAAGTCAACTGTGAGTCAACCTTTGACCCCCTTTGACCTAGTTTGACTTGGATTGACTCCCAGTGACTTGATATGACCTAGTTTGAACCAGTATGACCTAGTATAGACTAATGTAGACCAGTTAGACCAATTTAGACTTGTTAGACCAAGTTTGACCATAGTTGACCTAGTTTGACTTCCAGAGTTGACTTTGGCTTAGATTGACCTAGATTCATTTAGAATGCATTGAATTGTATCTTGTTATCATTTTAGACTTGTTGTGACTTGTGCTGTTCTGATTAGGAGCCAGACACCTCTCCTCGGACAGTACATTTTATTCGGACACTCAGATACCAGGCGAGTACATTCTTTGATCATTTCATATCTTGTTAGAATTATATTCCTGCTTTAGATTACTTTACTTGATGCTGTCACGAAATTATCACGGATTAGTACTATATGGATCTCGTCATGCGATGTTATCCCCCTCGGGAGCATCGGGTACATTGTGTCATGTGTGTTTCACTTTCATCATGTACTCCTGTGCTTTCACCATACGTGTACACTCTTGTGAATCATGTAATCTCATATTCACGGAGCCCTCATGTATACTATCATGTGCACCCTTTCATGGGCCTTCATGTGATATCATGTATAATAATATAACCTGCTTAGATCCTTGTGTATTGATTGGGGAAAAAGGGGGAGTGTAAATAGTCATGTGAACAAATTCCATAGTAGTATAGATCATGTGAAAACCCCTTAGTGTAGATCATGTACTAATCTGTTCTGTTCACATGTGCTATCCTGTACTCTACATCACTAGTCACTGTTAGTTCTCTATATACAGTAGCTATTTATATACAGTTCTCTTCTTTTACATCATGTACTTTCTTTCTGTTTCCTGTATCTTACTCTACTGTATGTTTATATTTTCTAACATGCTATGATCTGTTGAGATGTATTGTGTTCGCTCCTGTCCTGACTGGACCTGTTGAAAATTTTACAGAGAATGATGAGGCTATGGTGTCTACCCATTATGGTGCAGCTTAGACAACACTTGTGTCTTGGACCCATTGCAGTAGAGGATCTACCACCTGTGGTTTAGAATGCTAGCTTAGACTCTTACCTTGTTTTTCTCATTGATACATCATTGTATATATATACTGGGAGATTGTTTATCTGATGTTATGGAGATGTTATCTTAGACACTTAGTCTTTATCTGGATTGTACCTCTGTGGATTTTCTTCTGTTCATATCTATCTATCTTTATCGTATTCCACCTTAGATGTGATTGAGACTGTATTGCTATGTCACCTCCATTCGGAGTGTATATACTGTACAGGTACCTTATATATTGTTAGATGATTGACCTAGGACAGCGTTCTACCGCCGACATTATGGCGTAGGCTTGGCACTGTTACGTACTCGTACCCTCACAGTGGGTGCGGGTCGTGACAATACTATCCTATCTGAGGTTTACCTACCAAGAAATATAGGTATCCTAGGTATCTAGCCTATCTTAGAATACATGTTGGTTTACCATACCCCTTTACCTTACCAATATTATGAATTATCCTCACATCACTCTAGCACTCACCCACACCACTCACTCACACACAACACTCACATATATCACACTCATATAGGCTTTCCTATAGGCACACACAAATACATATATAGGCTCACATACACACACACCTAGGCTCACAAACACATACACAAGCTCACAACACACACACATACAAGCATGTAGGGACTGATTTTTGGGGGTAAAACATGGGCTGAAATATGGACATGTTTGGAGCTGTGCTTGGGTGTATATGAACTGATATTTAGGCATTTAGGGACAGCCAACATGGGAGGTTTTATGACAGGTTATGGGGTCATGAATGGACTGGTTTGGACATGTATTTGATAGGCTAACATGGACTGATTTATAGTGGTGTATGGGGCTGAAATGGGCATGATATTGGACTGAAATGAAGGGTATTAAGGACTGAAATGTATGGTGTTAGGACAGGTGAAATTGGACAGCCAAATAGGTGGTTTGATGGGCTGGTTTAGAGGCACTCAAAGGGGACAACCCTTAGGCTAAAATGGACTGAACTCATAGAGTGTTTAGGGACAGCTACTAGGACTGAAAGTGGATGGTGTTAGATGGCTGTGTTTGAGGGTTTATATGGATAGCATATGGGGTTAAAATGGACAGCAATCTAGGACTGTTATGAGGCATACAATGGCTGGAATGTGGGAGTTTTTAGGACAGCCATATAGGCTTGTTTAGGACTGTCAAATAGGGTCTAACATGGACAGCCATGTATGGTTTTGGAATGGCCAAAGGGGACAGCAATATGGGCTTGTGTTAGACTGAATGTAGGCTGGATTGGGGCTAACTGTGGACTGTAATTGGACAGCTATGTGGACTGTCAATGGGCACTCAAGTGGCTGTAATGTGGGACTAGATAGGGGCTGGTATAGGGCCAATATGTGTGGGTTGATGGCTGAACCATGGGACTATTTAGGACTGATTTAAGGGGTTGCATTGGTGTTGCTAATAGCTGATAAGGATGGAAAAATGAAAGAAGGATGTATGGACTGAAAACTAAAGGGGCTGTCCCCCATCCCCTGCACACAATGCTGCCATATGCAGCTGCTGTTGGTCCAGCAGTCCCCAATGGGGACTGCACCACACTGCTGTAAAGACAGCAGGTTTCCCCCTTCCATTCCTCATTCCATCACTCATATCACTCACTCTATCAAACACATACACACACTACTCTCAGACAACACTCATCATCCTCTCAAATCTCCTCTCAACCAATCTCTCAAACACCTTCTATACAACAAACATACACACACCAATTCTTCCTTGGCCGAACCTACCATACCCACAACACAAATGAATATACATACACACCATTATATCATATATATATATATAAGCCACAAAAATATATATATATATATATATATATATATATATATATATATATATATTTCTATATATATATATATATATATATATATATATATATATATATATATATATATATATATATATATTTTTATATATATATATATATATATATATATATATATATATATATATATATAGAATAACATATATATAACCAAATATATATATAATTTATAGGTAAATAAATATGATACCATATGATACTTAGGAAAACACATCTCTACACACCTATAAATCTGGAATTAAATATTAAAATATTATTTAATCAATATATAATAAATCCACATGTGTCCAAATAGGGATTTTCCTACTAGGACACAAGCCTACACATAGGACACTCCTAAAAGTCTCAAAATGGACACGAAATGGACACAAATGGAGACACAACCATGGGGATCATTCCTATGGGTCAAAATCAACCTAAATGCATGAGAAAAATGAGAAGGAGAAGGGATTTATACCTCCCGGTAGATCGAATCGAAGAAAAGCCTTTCCGATGCGACACCGACTCGTAGGAATCCCAAACGGACACGAACGAGCTCCGAATCCTTCCAAACTTGGCTAGCTTCCTCCTTGGCTTGAGTAGAGAAGGAAAGAAGAAGGTTAGGTGAAAAAATGGAAGAATTTGGTGGAGGAATGAATGGAAACTGTCTCTAGAAATTTGGGGAAGAACTAGAGAGAGGAAAATGAAGTGGAAAAAATATAACATGAGTCTCTCTCCACTCCTAGCTAGGGCCGGCCAAGTATGGCTGATTTCCCCCTATTTTACAAAGTCTAAAATACTCCCACTAGCCTATTTAATTAAATATTAGGAAAGGGTTTAAGTCGGGGCTATTTTAGTCATTCTAAAAACTCTAATCTAACCAAACCATATCCATAATAATTAGTCTAACCACTAACTAAAAATTAATATCATGTGGGCCATGGCTAACTAATGGGTGGATCCCATTAGAGTCAAAATTACCCCGGGTCCCCGTTTCAAGTCGGATTGAGCTGAAATTCGAACCCGACTCAAATAACCCCAAAATAATATTATAAATAAATAAATAATTTCAAAAATATTCAAAAATGAAAAATGACAAAAATATCCCTGTTTATGAAAACTGGGGGTGACAATCTGAGTATCTCATTAAAAAAGTACATCTAAGAAAAAATATATTATCTACATATCCCATATTTAATTTTCCTTTCTAGAGAAAAGGACTTCATCTCAGCTCGAGTCACATAAACCATGTTGCAAGATGATATTATTTTGCTAATAAAAGAAACAAAATGATTAGGAAAAACAAAATAAATAAATTGTTGAAATGAAGTGAAAACTCCATATTACTTACTCGTCAGGTTTACCATCCGCAAAAATATAATTGTAAATACTAGAACAACTACTAGTAAACTCGCTAGGCTTCGAGGTTGAACTTCTTGTCAGACTTTTCAAAGGTGTAACCGGTACTAAATTCTCTCGCATTCTTTTCAAAGAACTGCTAAGGTCAGGTTCTTCTAGACTTTTCAACGTGCTGTCGATGCTGTTCGTTCAGACGCTGATTAGCCTCGGCCTGATGTTGTTGGGCTTCCAGCATGCGCATCATTCGTTCTATGGGTTCCATGGGGGCGTTTGAGGGTCCCTCTTTCGAGCTGCGCGAGCCGCTCGAAGCACATACTTCGTTCCTGCCTACAGTTTCTCGAACTTTTAGGATAGGAGGCAACTCATATTAGTCTCAAAAAATATTATGGACTCACTGTCTGGAATAACTCATCTCATCAACACGAGGTCAAAGGTTCAAGACACAAACAGAAGGCCAAAGGACGTAAAGCCATGCTCTGATACCATTATGTCACGCCCCGATTCCATAGAATCGATAGTCGGCCCACGGACGTGATGTCGTGCGAACCTAAGTTGCGATCGCACAAGGTATAGTCATAAGGTTATCTGAAATACCACAACAAGAGAATGTGCAGAGTAAATTGAACACATTATATAGAAGAAAACTTAAGCTTTATTGATAATGAACATCATATTACAAACTCGATACAAGGTGCTGTGTGGGATACAAACTGACTCCATTACAAAATGAATATCGATGAGATAGCCGTTCCATACATCGTACCCCTTTACAACCAAAGTATACAGACACCTAGGATAGCGGAGAGTCTAGACATCTCAGATTGGACAGTTGTGGAGTCTTCAAAAGAGATTGAGTCAAGGCTTCGCACGCACGGATGAAGCTTCAAAACACACGAGCGCTGCCTTCAGTCACGCGGCATGCCCCTCCTGATTTATAGTACCTGTGGAGAGCGAGGATCAGTACAATCAACGTGTACTGGCGAGTGGCTAATTATTTTCCATGCTCTCATTTGGTTCAAGAATTTAGATAAAACATACAACTTGTTTTAGTGATCTTTCTTGCCATCCTAGTTAGTTTCATGCAAGCATTTTGATGGAACATAAATAAGAAGAATTTATGATAGAACTTACCCACGGTATAGCGTGCCGTGCAACATAAAGCTTACCATGTTCTTCCCTGTCATATTATATAACATAAGTTTAACTAGTACATAATTTCGGAGGTCATTGGCATGAAAACTATTCTGGACATAGCTTGGTTTAGACGGTGCGCGTTCAACGCGGGTAGCAAGTCCCGTTGAAGGAGCACCGAATACCCGTGGTACAATCCAGCATAGCTATTATGTTTCTTCCTAGGTCGGATCGGTCCCGTGGCCCCGGAATACCGTCCGAAGAAACAATCGCCCGTGTATACAAGTTGTCCATGACCGTGCTACGTTAACGAGTGATTTAAGGTACGTTTTTATGATATCATTGTGACAACTTTATAATTGATTCATTTCTTGATTTTGAGATATAGGGTCGAGGGGAAGGAGGTCAGCCACTCACCTTAGTCTTACTTGAGGCGAGGAACCGGTTGGTCGTGCTAGACGTCGCCTACACGATTACCTGAAATAACACAAGCAACTGATTAGAACACTATATTATTCAAGGAGTTCGATATGTAAATACAAGTTCGAATGCAAGCCATGAAAATATTCACGAAAACATTCACGAAAACGCATTCAGAAAACCAAAGCCAAAACCAACGCAAGTGCGGCATAAAAAACAGAGCAACGAGAGGTCTCTTCCGACTCAGCCGTATAGTCAATCCTTAAGGCACAATCCGCTGAATATAGGACTTAATTCCAAAGAAATCTTTCCATAACGAGAAAAGGATCTTAATTCAATCATTTTCGTTCGACCGATTCGATCGATCCCGACCTATCGGTCACGACCGAATCGATAGAGACAATGTTCCTTTCTCGCGTACCCCATGGACGGAGAATGGGGCACGATGTAGGGATGGGGCACTACACCATAACCAACTAAGAAAAAGTTTCGTCCTCGAAACTTAAGAAAATAACCTACCGCTAAGAAAAAAATAGAGAAGGAAACTTTTCCCTCTTCTCCGACTCCAGTTCCCAGGTCGACTCTTCGACCGCATGGTTCTTCCAGAGCACGCGAACAAGAGGGATGGCACAATTTTGAAGCAGTTTATCCTTGCGCTCTACGATTTGCACAGACTCTTCAACATACAATAAGTTTGCCTGCAGATTCAGCTGACTAAAGTCTACCACATGGCTCTGATTGTGCACGTACTTCCGCAACTGAGAGACGTGGAAGATATTGTGTACATTCGACAATGCTGGCAGTAATGCAATCTACTAAGCTACTGGGGCGACTCGCTTCAATATCTCGAAAGGACCGACAAATCTTGGACTCAACTTTCCTTTAGCTCCAAATCTTGTGACTCCTTGCATAGGCGTGACTTTCAGAAATATGTGATCGCCCTCCAGAAATTCAAGGGCCTATCGATGTGTGTCGACGTAGCTCTTCTGCCAAATTTGTGCTATCTTTAATCTCTCTCATATCAACTTAACTTTTTATACGGTCTGCTCCACCAATTTTGGGCCGAGTATCTGCCGTTCTCCGACTTCATCCCAACAAATGGACGATCTGTACCTTCGGTCGTATAAGGCTTCATACGGTGCCATCTGGATGCTTGACTAATAGCTATTGTTATATGCAAATTCGGCCAATGGTAGATGAACGTCCCAGCTTGAGTTCAAGTCGATTGCACAGAGGCATAACATGTCTTCGAGAATCTGATTCACCCGCTCTATTTGGCCATCGGTCTGAGGATGATATGCTGAGATAAAGTTCAACTTGGTCCCCATTGCTGACTGAAGACTGCACCAGAAGCGTGACATGAATCGCCCATCCCGATCTAAGACAATTGATACTGGAATCCCGTGCAGCCGAACTATTTCATCAAGATAGATTTGAGCAAGACGATCGACGCTCTAAGTAACTTTAATGGCAATAAAGTATGCTGACTTGGTTAGTCGATCGACAATAACCCAGACGGTATCGTTCCCCTGCGGCGTCTTTGGCAGGCCAATAACAAAGTCCATAGTGATGTGATCCCATTTATATTCTGGAATGTTAATGTTCTACATCTCTCCGCCCGGTCGTTGGTGCTCAGCTTTTACCTGCTGACAGGCCATGCATTGTGATACGAAGAGCGCCACATCTGTCTTCATTCCGTGCCACCAGAAGGTCGTACGAAGGTCCTTACACATCTTGGTACTGCCTGGATGCAAGGTATATTTCACATAATGCGCCTCCGACAATATCTTCTTTCGTAGTTCTGAATCATCCGGAACACATAGTCGGCCATTTAATCTTAGCACGCCGGTCTCATCTTCTGCAAAGTCGGTTGCACTACCTGTTGAAATTCGCTTACGTATTTTTTTCAGGTACAGATCATCCTTCTGAGCGGTCTTGATCTTTTCCAGCAAACTCGGCTCTAACTGTAGTTGCGCCAACCGTACCTCCCTGAATCGAACCCGGAGGTCGATACCCATTTCTTATAGATCCCGTAGTAGTCTGCGGTTGATGGATAACGAGGCAAGATATTTTTGACTCAGAGCGTCCGCCATAACATTTTCCTTACCCGAAGTATAGTCGATCGTCAAATCATAGTCTTTGATCAGTTCGAGCCAACGCCTCTGTCGTAAGTTCAGTTCCTTCTAGGTGAAAAGATACTTGAGGCTCTTGTGGTCGGTGTAGATTGCGTACGCCACGCTATACAGATAGTGATGCCACAATTTCAACGCGAACACAATCGCCGCTAACTCCCAAGTCGTGCGTAGGATAGTTCTTCTCGTGCGGCTTCAACTGTCTGGAGGCGAAGGAGATCACCTTGTCTCGCTGTATGAGCACACATCTCAAGCTCTGGCCTAAAGCATCACTGAATATTTGAAAACCCTCTAGTCCATCCGGAAGTGCGAGTATAGGGGCCGAAATGAGTCACTGCTTCGGCTCCAGGAAGGAAGCTTCACATCCATCCGACCACTCATACACGACTCCCTTTTGAGTGAGGCGAGTCAATGGCGATGCTATCTTTGCGAAGTCTTTCACGAAGCGTCGGTAGTATCCTGCCAAACCAAGAAAGCTTCGAATCTCACTAGCAGACGTAGGCCGCTTCTAATCAGCAACAGCTTCCACTTTCTTTGGGTCGACTGCAATACCTTCAGACGAAATGATGTGACCAAGAAACGTTATACTGCTCAGCCAAAATTTGTACTTACTCTGCTTCGCATACAACTGATTCTCTCGCAGCGTCTGAAGCACGGTCCGTAAATGTTCTGCATGTTGCGTCCAGTTCTTCGAGTAGACGAGAATATCGTCAATAAAGACTACTACAAATTTATCAAACAATGGTCGAAATGCCCGATTCATTAGATCTATAAAAGTGGCAGGGGCATTTGTCAGGCCGAATGGCATCAACATGAACTCGTAGTGGCCGTATCGAGTGCGAAAGGCTGACTTTTGCATGTCGTCTGGCTTGATTGAGTTGATGATAGCTCGAACGGAGATCAGTCTTCGTTAATACCGAGGCACCTTGTAGCTGATCGAATAAGTCATCTATGTGAGGTAGTGGATACTTGTTCCGGATGGTGGCTTTATTCAGCTGTCGGTAATCGATGTACTGACGCATTGACCCATCCTTTTTCTTCACGAACAACACAGTTGCTTCCTACGGTGAAACACTAGGCCGAATAAATCCTTTATCGAGCAACTCTTGTAACTAGACTTTGAGTTCCTTCAGCTCGGCGGGAGCCATTCTGTATGGGACCTTAGAAATTTGTCGGGTATCGGGTAATATATCGATGCTGAACTCGATTTCTCAGTCGGGGGGCATGTCGGATAGCTCGTTCGGAAACACATCGGGGAATTCTGCCACAACGTCGATCTGACCCGCGTTTGCACCATCCTGTCGCATGTCCCGAACGGACGCTAAATAGCCTTCGCACCCAGAATACAGTATCCTCCGAGCAGAAATTATCGAGATCACCATACAGGACGACGATGCCTCACCACACGAAAAGCAGAATTCAGGTACTCCAGGTATACGGAAGGTGACCGTCTTTCCGGCACAGTCGATGGTTGCATTGCATGGCCCGAGGCAATCCATTTCCAGAATGATATCATAATCTTTAATGTCTAGAACTATCGTATCAAGAACGACCTTTTGACCACCTATACAGATGATTCTTTCTCCACAGGCTAAATTTGCAAGTAGTGGTGCGTCCGACGGTACGTTAACACTAAGATTGAGAGCTAGCGGTGTCAACAATAATTTGTGTTCGGCGATAAAGTCCGTCGATATAAAACTATGTGTGGCACCTGAATCGAATAGTACACGAGCAGGCTTATTATTGAAAAGTAATGTACTTGTTACGACTGTATCAGAGGCAAATGCCGCAACACGAGTCATAGCGTAGATGCGCCCTTGAATATTGGGGCGACGATCTTGGCCATTTTGCGGCACGGGTTATCGGACTCGAGGTGCTGGTCCCTGGTTTCCTGGACGATGTTGCTGCTGCTGAGGCATCGTTGGGTTCGGTCTCTTGGCCGGGCAATTTGAACTGAAGTGTCCCTTTTTTCCACAGTTTCAGCATCCTCCTTCAGGAACTTCGCAATCGACGGCTAGGTGTCCGAATCGACGACATCTGTTACAGCGAGGTCCCGTGTTTCGCCTTTGGTATTCGCCTTGCTGCCCATTGTTCGGACGCTTGGTTACGTTATTTCATCCTACATGGTTAGGACGCTTTTGATTGTATGTATGTATAGTGCCGGCAGCAGCTGGAGGATATTGGCGCTCAAGGTGGAGAGCGTGGTTCAGGGACTCGCCCATTGTCTTTTATTCCGGAACTGACACATGTATAGAGATAGAGGGCCGCAGACCCACTTCAAACTGCCGAGTACGACTCTCCATTGTAGGCAAGAACGATCCAGCAAATTTGGCCAGTTTATTGAACTCTGCTGCGTACTACCGCACCGTTATATTCCCTTGCTATAACTGTATAAATTCATTCTCTTTTTCTTGTCGAACTGCTGCATGTAGGTACTCGATCTCGAACGCCCGTCGGAAGGTGGCCCAAGAGATTGCCTCCGTCTCGTTGTCCCGCCGGATCGCTCGCTTTTGTACGGCCTACTAGTCGTGCGCGTTCAATCGGAGTAGAAGCTGAGCACATACAACTTTCTTGGACTCATCCATGCCTAGAAGCTCGAACCAGTCTTCCAACTCCTCCAACCAATCGATCGCCAAAGAAGGGTCTTCAGTACTGCAGAAGGACGTGCGACAATTTTTCATGAATTTGGATACCTCAAAGTTGGAACTCCTTGGTGTTGCAGGTAGTCGCTCGGGTACCTCTGGCTCAATTTTGATCGCTCAGACCGCAAGCTAGGTTATAGCATGAGTCGTTGCAGAGTTGCCGTTGGCCACAACTGTCTGGACGATTTGCTGAAGAGTATCAAGCTACTTCTGCTGCAACTTGAATTGTGCATCGAATCGGGCCTTAAACTGAGTTTGTCGTGCCTCAGTTTGTCTCCGCTGGTCTTCAATGTACTGTCGATGCTGTTCGTTCAGGCACTGATTAGCCTCGGCCTGATGTTGTTGGGCTTCCAGCATGTGCATCATCTGTTCCATGGGGGTGTTTGAGGGTCCCTCTTCCGAGCTGCTCGAGCCGCTCGAAGCACTTACTTCGTTCCCGCCCACAGCTTTTCGGACTTCTGGGTAGGAGGCAACTCATATTAGTCTCAAGAAATATTACGGACTCACTGTCTGGAACAACTCAACTCATCGACAAACGGTCAAAGGTTTGAGACTCAAACAGAAAGCCAAAGGACGTAAAGCCGTACTCTGATACCATTATGTCATGCCCCGATTCCATAGAATTGATAGTCGTCCCCCGGGCGTGATGTCGTGTGAACCTAACTTGCTATCGCACAAGGCATAGTCATAAGGTTATCCAAAACACAACAACAAAAGAATGTGCAGAGTAAATTGAACACATTATATAGAAGAAAACTTAAGCTTTATTGATTATAAACATCATATTACAGACTCGATACAAGGTGTCGCGCGAGCTACAAACTGACTCCATTACAAAATGAACATCGATGAGATAGCCATTCTATACATCGCATCCCTTTACAACCAAAGTATGCAGACACCTGGGATAGGGGAGAGTTGAGACATCTCAGCTCGGACAGTTGCGGAGTCTTCAAAAAAGATTCAGTCAAGGCTTCGCACGCACGGACGAAGCTTCAAAACATACGAGCGCTGCCTTCAGTCACGCGACATGCTCCTCCTGATTTATAGCACCTGTGGAGAGTGAGGATCAGTACAATCAACGTGTACTGGCGAGTGGCTAATTATTTTCTATGCTCTCATTTGGTTCAAAAATTTAGATAAAACATACAACTTGTTTTAGTAATCGTTCTAGCCATCCTAGTCAGTTTCATGCAAGCAGTTTGATAGAACATAAATAAGGAGAATTTATGCTAGAACTTACCCATGACAGCGTTCCATGCAATATAAAGATTACCATGCTCTTTCCTGTCATATTGCATAACATAAGTTTAACTAGTACATAATTTCAGAGGTCATTGGCATGAAAACCATTCTGGAGATAGCTTTGTTTAGACGGTGCACGTTCAACGCAGGTAGCGAGCCCCATTGAAGGAGCACCGAATACCTAGGTATAATCCAGCATAGATATCGTGTTTCTTCCTAGGCCAGATCGGTCCCGTGGCTCCGGAATACCGTCCGAAGAAACAATCGTCCTTGTATACAAGTTGTCCATGACCGTGCTACGTTAACGAGTGATTTAAGGCATGTTTTTATGATATCATTGTGACAACTTTATAATTGATTCATTTCTTGATTTTGAGATATAGGGTTGAGGGGAAGGAGGTCAGCCACTCACGTTAGTCTTAATTGAGGCGAGGAACCGGTTGGTCGTGCTAGACGTCGCCTACAGGATTACCTGAAATTGCATAAGCAACTGATTAGAACATTTTATTATTCAAGAAGTTCGATATATAAATGCGTGTTCGAACGCAAGCCATGAAAACATTCACGAAACATTCACGAAAATGCATTCAGAAAACCAAAGCCAAAACCAACACAAGTACGACATAAAAAACGGAGCAACGTGAGGTCTCTCTCGACTCAGCCGCAGAGTCTATCCTTAAGGCACAATCCGCTGAATATGGGACTTGATCCGAAGAAGCCTTTCCATAATGAGAAAAGGATCTTAATTCAATCGTTCTCGTTCGACTGATTCGATCGATCCCGACCTATCGGTCCAGTCTGAATCGATAGCGACAATGTTCCTTTCTTGTGCACCCCATAGACGGAGAACGGGGAACAATGTAGGGACAGGGCACTACACCTTCCACTACCCATTGTTCGAGGAGGGCTCAACGACGTCCGCCGCAAACTGGACCTTCTTCTTCTTCTTCTTTCCTTCTTCATCTCCGATTCCCTTTCCACCACCACCACCACCATGACCTATAGTTTTATATCCAAAATATTAAATTGTTAGATAAAAAAACAAATTACAAAATTTATATGTAGATGCACAATTATTGTTATATATACGTATATGCACAAAATATTAAATTGGATGGACACAAGAGAAAGTAAATATGAGTTATATACAAAATTTATACATAGATGCACAATTATTGTTATATATACGTAGATGTATAAAATATTAAATTAGATGGACAAAAGATAAGTAAATATAAAAAAATTTAGGGTGTTCATTGTAAAAATTGAAGTGAAGAATGACCTACTATAGCAAGTTACCAAGAGTTCAAAAGTCAAAATCAGTATTAAATAATGTTCTTTACTCTATTAATAGTCTAAGAGAAGTTATTTAATCCGAACCAATGGATGAACATCCAATGGTTCAGATTTGGGATGTATCGATACAAATTTTTCCATGGGATGTATTGAAGAATATATATATATATATATATATATATATATATATATATATATATATATATATATATATATATATATATATATATATATATATATATACTAGTCTACATGTACATGCTTTGCATGTACTTTAATTAGAATATTATAAGGTCAGTTGTCGTCTTTTCTTCTTTTCCAGATAACTATTCATGTGTGTGTGCTTTCTTTTTACAATGCAAAGAGATTCAAAGTACAATTTTTTGTTTTTTAAATTTTCTATTGAGAATAATAACCTTTGAAAAATGGTAAGAATAGAAAAATTTATTATCATTGGAACAGGAAGAGTTGTATGGAAAAAGAAAACTTGCATGGAAACTTTATTGTTTTGACTCTTAAACATAAATGACATGCAAGTTGGCATAATAATATCATGTTTATAAAGTAGTCAAGGGTATTTTTGAAATTCAAAAGTTCTACCACCAAAATTTCTTATTATATAGTAGAATAGATATATAGAGCCGATGACCACTAGTTCAAATGGTTAGCGTGAAGGCATATGGACATTGTAGACGGAGTTCAAATTTCAGAATATACATCTATTATAAGTGGTCATGTCATGGGCATGTCACTTGAATTAGTGTACTTTTTAACCTGCCAAACATTTCGATTGATGTAAAAATAACTCTAATCAGATTAATATAAAATATTCTTTTGATAAACTCCACCAACGAACTTTGAGACTTTTTTTTTCTTCTTCTTCTTCTTTTTGCAAATAATAGAAATATATTCAGAAATCTAAGGAACAGATATTGGCCATATCATGGAGGATATAAGAGAGAGTACATGATGGTGGTTCTTTGTACAACCACGTAACAACATCTTAGGGATGGTAACGGGGCGGGTTGGGGCCGGGGACCATATTCTCCATCCCCATCCCCATCCCCATTCCCCTTCGGGTTTAATTTTTTACCCCCATCTCCGTCCCCGCTAAATAATGCATTCCCCGTCCCCGACCTAGCCCTATTAACACTTTCGGGGCCAAATTTTTTCGTCTCCGTCTCTCATCCGTTAACAATTTTTTATGTACATTATAAGCTGAAAAAATTATTTTCGTTCCAAAAAAAAGTACAAGGTATGTTAATAAAACATGATTTTCATAGAATATATACTAGATAGATCATGATTCATACCATTTCTAATGGGTTGCACATATGGATATGGGTATAAGTAATCAGGGTCGGAGATTTACCGGGGCGGGGAGTACTATACCCATACCCGTCCCCAAACCCGACCGAGAAATTATTTTAATCCCCATCCCCGCCCCCATCTCCGTTTTTAAATCCCCAAACCCGTTCCCATTGGGTAAAAAAATCGGGTCCCCGTCGGATTCGGGAGGATATTTGTAATACTCCTGAATTTTTGGAATTATTTTTTTTATTATTTATTTGATTTAAATAGAATTTTATGGAATTTATGAATATTTTTGATTAAATAGTTATTATTATAGATGACCTTATCCATGGTTAAGATTTGGAGTACAAGACGACTAAGAATTGTGACACGGATAGTGTACACGTGTGCTTTGACTAGTATTTTAGCCACGGTAGGGAAGACAGAGCCATAGGTGTGTTCTACCTAGGAAAATCAGGCCAAGTTGTGACTTAACCCCCATCAATGATTTATTTATTTAATTATTGGATTATTGACTTTCTAGGAGACCCGGTTGCACCAATTTAGCCCCGACTTGACCCGAACTAAATCCAAATCTAAATAGACATGTAGTACTCTCAAATATCTTCATGTTTATATATTTTTTGTACATATATTTTATTAATATTAATATGTTTTTAATTTTGGAAAGTTTCTATTTATAGAAAGTGTCTACGTGTAATCCTAGTGTAATCCTAGTTGGCATTAGTTTATATTTGACCCAATGTCCAACCCAAACCTATGTAGACATGTTGGACATTAAAATAAATTAATAACCATATATATTTAATATTTATTCAGATTTAGATTGTATTTATATTTATAAATCTAACTAGTTCCATATTAGGAAACCTTTTATTTAAATCCTCAATCAATCAACTAGACAACTCATCAAATAACCAAATAAACTTAATGGACCCCACCCTATTATATTCGGCCAAGCAAACCCCCTCCCCCATTGGCCGAACACTCCAAGAGAAATAGGATCCAAATTCTATATGCATACAAATTCATAAAAGCCTATATTTATATATATATCCACTTCCACTTATACCAAATCTTAACCCTAACCTAATTTTTTCTTCCCTCACCTTTTTGGCCGACTACTTCTCTATATCCCCCTTTTATTCAACAGCACTTTTCCCCTTAGCTCCCACACATCATCCCCTCCATTGCACATCTCTTCCTCATTCATAAAAGTCCTCCTTTTCATCCTTCTTCCATCCAAACTCCACCAAACCAACCCTAAAAAACTCTATCTTCCCCATCCAACCATTCCTAACCATTGCCCACCCTCCAAAGCTCATCAAGAAAGGATTGGCGAATGAGGACATCATCGAAGGAGGGAGCTTTGACAAGAAGAAGCCATCACAAAGCAAGGACCTTCGTAAGAAACCCTAACTTTTCCTGTTCAAGTCCATCTCATAAATCTGTAAAAATTATGGTATTAATTCTGTAGAAATTGTGTTTTGATGTCTCTTGGGTAGTATTTTTATCCATAAAAGTTTCATGAATTATGATAGCTATTTTCATATTTCGGTAGAGCCAAAACTTACCACGTTGTGAAGGAACTATAAGTTTCTGTAGGAATTTTTCAAAACTGAATTTTACGTATGTTAATATATTTAAATTAAGATTTTTAAGCATTTTTCCACGAATTTATCAATTCAATTATGGTCGAAAAAATTATAGGTCAAAACTAGTCATTTTCGGGTGACTTGTTGACCTAGAAGATTCCAAACCATTACTACCATGAAACCCTTGCATCAAAATTTTATATTCTGATATTTAGGACATTCTAATTCTATTTAAATTATATTTTTGAGGGTTTTCATAATTTTAGATAATTAATGAAGTTCTGGACAAATATTGGGTAGACTAGTCGACCTGATAGACAACTAGTAGTATAATTCTTTAGAAATATAAATTCTGGAAAATTCTGAGATAAATCTATAGAAAATTTGTTTAAATAAAATTCTTATTATTTTTATATAATTTTTAAGTATATGATTGAAGTAGGAACATAACTGACTAATTGGGAGTTGGAAACCCAAAAACTGTGTTCGGTGTCTTGTGGAGCCTGTGTATGATTGTATGGGTCTAAAGGATTCCACGAGAAATTGAATATAATCTTAAAATATTATCTTGACTAATTAAGTATATTGTAATTTTATGAGTAGTGGGTTAATTTAGTTAATTAATTATTTAGGAGCGTCGGGTTCCGGCGGCGTGGACGCGGGAGCGACGTTTCAGATTCACAGCGCGACACCAGGAAAGTATACATTACCAAATCGTACAGTACCTTTTATATGCATGTTCTTTAATTCCTTAATATTCTTTATCCCATCCTATTCATGATTATTTTATCTTGAGTTGCGGTTACTTACCTTGTTTCAGTTCTACTTATCTTGTTAGCGTACATTTACATTCTTGATATACATCTAGTATGTGTTATATTGCCTTCGTGATCACTCGTGTTTTGTGATAGAGTCGTCTAGTCCTACACTACTGACTCTCATAATTTGACTTGACTTGACTTGACATGACTTGAGTAGGACTTGACTTTGACATTCTATAGATTGGGAGTGCTTACCTTGACTACGGTCTATGAGATTATTTTACTAGGAATGGCTACCGTCTCGATTGGAGTGCTTACCTTGACTGCGATTGAGACACTATAGATTGGGAGTGCTTGCCTTGACTACAATATATAGATTTGACCTATTAGCCACGACTAGTATGGCATGCTAGTGTCTTAGGAGCTTTGTGTCTTAGATCTTGGTACCTTAGTTATTCTTACTCGGTTGATTTCTTTCATTATTTCTTACCTCCCTGCATACTTGTATTGTTACTTTTTGGCTTGTATATTATGTATCTTGCTAGTCCTCTGAGGACCTGGTGAACCCTCCAGGCTTAGTTAGAGGCAAGGATTTTCTGGAGGTTTACGGTTCTGGAGTCGAGGCGGATGATGCACCTTCGCAGGAGGACGGGATAGTGGCTGAAGACTTTTCTTGAGACATGTGTCTTTTAAACTTGATACTTTAATTTCTTTCTTTTCAGTGGACATGTAGTTGATACTTTATTTCTTTTTACTGTGGTTTCGGGATGTCTTACCCGCACAATTATATTTTATATTTCATGTTGGACAGTTTTCTTTATTAGTATCATTTTATTGGACTTGATATCTCGTGTCTTATTTTCTGTATGGATGATGTTAGTTGTGACCTGTGACTTGTATTGTATTGTATTGCTGGGTTGTTATAATAATTTACAGCTTAAGCATTTCGCTAATGGGCTTACTTTAAGATTTGGCCCATTGGTGAAGTGTTGCTGGCATGTACCGTATCCTGGTCCTATACGTATTTTGGGACTGGAGCATTACAATATTGCCATCCCTACAACATCTGGTTAGTAAACAAAAATCTGGTGGCTAATGAATGTGCGACCATATATATATATATATATATATATATATATATATATATATATATATATATATATATATATATGGAATATAAGAGAATGGAATGATCCTAGATTGATTAAGAGCTGAACGGACTTCTTCGCCGACATGAAGAACTCGTCACATAATATCTACATCTCTACTAAGGATGGTATCAAGCAAGGTTTTACAGTCCCCTTCAATGATGATATTAATGTTTCGGATCCTTCTACACAACTCAAGAACTAGTAGAGCTGACCATTCGCCTCTAAAGATGAGCACCCTCCTGGAATGATGTGATTACACCACTAAAATATTTTCTATTTTATTTTCAAGAAATGCTCCATCGAAATTGATTTTCCAAGAAGTATGAGGAGGAGGAGGAGACCATACATCGATCACTTATCATTGTAGATGACGATCGGAGGTTGGATGTTGATTCGTGCTATGGGCTTCGTATTTGTCTCGGAGTCTACATGATGCTCTGGTGATGTTGTCAATGCAAACCAGTGTTTGTCGAAAAAGAGCTGTGTTCCTTGCCTTTCAAATCGACCACATAAGATGTGGACTTGAGTATGGTTGGAGAAGTCGAAGAGTTGATGGCAAACCATTCCAAGCTATACTTGAAATTGGACAATGCAAACGAAAATGATCCAAAGTCTCAATATGTACCTGATATAGTGTGGAAATTAATTGGATCAAGATTGTGTAGACGTTTGTGTAGATATCTCCCATTGAAAGAGAGTTTGTGAGCAATCTCCAAGCAAGCATAAGAACTCCCAGAGAGATATGACGAATATTCTAGAGTTGCTTCCATTCCGTAAATTCTAGTTGTGTAGATAGTCTAGAGTTTGGCATTATGTTGTCGTGAATGAGTCTATATGCAAATTTTGTATTGAATCACCATTACTTGTGTACGTATCTAGACAATTTTGTCAAGTTAACACGTTGGGGCGAGTGGGATTTGAAGAATAGCTTCCGCTTTATGATAAGGGAAGAGGCTAAGAATGAGATAAGTATTCCACCTACAGGTGGCTTGAATGATGAGCTCACATACCATCTAGACTTGTCGGTTAGCACCAGGTGTAGTGTCTCGTCCCAACATCGTGTTCTATTCTTCGTTGCGACGTAGGAGCACGGTTAAGAAACACTGTCGCTATCGATTGGTCGGGACCGATTGAATCAATATCCTTCATCGTTATGAATCGGATTTTTCGGAGTCAAGTCCCATATTCAGCGAGTTGCATTTCGAGAAAAGTTCTCTGCGGCTGAGTCGAGAGAGACCTCCGCTGCTATGTTTTTCATGCCGTACTTGCTTCTTTATCTTTGGTTTTATGAACTCATTTTCGTGAATGCTTTCGATGAATTTCATTGCTTGCGTTTTTGAACTTCGCACTTCATTTCGAATCCAGGAGGAAAGGATATAGTATTTATCGTTTGCTTATGCGATTTCAGGTGATCGTATAGGCGAACGCACGATTTAGAAGACTTATTTCTCTCGCTCATTCAATCAATGTGAGTGGCTTGACCCTTCTTTTCTTGACCCTCTTCTTCTCCAATCAATCGACGATACTGATGAATGAATTTTAGATGTTGGTGCACATACACGAGTTGAAATGCTTAATTCTAGAGTAGTAGATCAAAGAACTGTGGCATGCTTTCTTATGTACATCTTCTATAGAACTGTCATGTCATGAACTGCTCCATGCTTACTATATTATGCTTGTTCTAGAATGTGTTAAGCGAAGTTTGAGTCATTGAATAATTGTTGCCACGATAAGACGAAACACGATGAAAATGGTTAGGTTTCTTATGAATTGGTAGACCATGCTTGAGTAGCTAGTTTAGTTTAGCACGGTCATGGACAACCTCCGTACAAGAGAGTTAGTTCCTCGAATGGTTGCTTAGGCCAAGGAATTGATTAAAGCTAGGAGGAACATGGATACAATGGCTTAAGGAGCTTTCAAATAGGATTTGCTATCTGTCTTGAAAGGATCGACGTCTGATCCAGCTATACTCCAATATGACTTGACATTGTGAGTGACCTACACATAAATATACATTGTCTTAGTGATTAATATTTATTGAAGATGGAAGAACATGGTAAGTTTTATACTACAACGACACGCTCTACCGTGGGTAAGTTCTATCGTAGCTAACATTGTTTACACCTTATTTATCAACTGCTTATATGAAATTTATTAGGATGGCTAGAAAGAACACTAAAAATATTGCACACTTCAACATAATTTTTTGAAACAAATGAGAGTGTAAAATTTAATTAGTCATCCATCAGTACACGACAATGTACTGATCATCGCTTTCCACAACTACTACAAGTCAGGAGGGACGTGCCAACAAAAAAAGGCCACGCTCGTATGTTTTGAAGTCTCGCTCGTGTGTCGAAGGTTTGAATCTACTCTTTTGAAAACTTTACATCAGTTCAAGGAAAAATGGCTCGACTCCCCTTGATAGCAGGTGTTTTGAATGTTTTGGTTATATAAAAGGGATGTAATATATGAAAATACTATCTCATCTGTGTTCATTTTGTATTTGAGTCAAGTTGTAAGCCCCCTCGACAACTATTGTAATAGAGACTTGTAAATGATGTTCATTACCAATGAAGTAAAATTTTCTTCTGCTTCAAATGTGTAGTTCAATTTCTCTATGTACTCTATTAGATATTGTGTTTGGCTATCCTTATGAAATTATCTTGTGCTAGTGCAATTTAGGTTCTTACGACATCATACTTGGGGGACGACTATCGATTCTTCAAAATTGGGAAGTTACACCAGGGTTACCTAAAAATTTGTAAAGAGGCCTAGACATAACCCATATATCATTCCAGATACTGATGCATGCGACTTCCATCGCCTAGTACAAATAAAGATTGTTAATAGGATGTTCCCTACGATGAAGAATGCTTGACCAAATTCAGGAGGATGAAAAAGTAGCACTAATATGTAGTCCAAAAAACAACATTGGTAATATATTTCCCTTTTAAGATCTGAACCCATTCTGTGTTGGGTTTCGTTAGAAATCTCCAAGCTAATTTAGTGTCAAAAGCCATGCTTGTTATCTCTGGATCTCTGATTCCTAGGCCCCCTTGAGCTTTAGGTTTAGTAAAATTGTTCCAAGCACTGAAATGGATCTTCCTATTAGCATCAGAGCCTCCCCACCAGAATTGCCTTTGATGTTGAGATAACTTGTTGGTAACTAGTAGGAGGATTGGTAGTAGATTGGGAGAGAAGAAATAATAGATTTGATTAAGGTTGTTGTACCAGCATGAGATTGGCATTTACCCTTCCAACCAAGAAGCTTAGATGTATTGGAGGCTATGAGTTTAGAGTGTGTGGAGATTCATTTCTTTGGGAGCAGGAGATGATGACTGAGATATTTATCATTCGAACCCATGAGTTTCACTAGAAGGATGTCAAGGAAAATTTGATGCATGTAATTGTCCAATTTATGCGAGAAAAAATGACATTTTTTCGAAGTTGATTTGTTGCCCCGTCCATAGTTCAAAGGAATTGAAGATAGATTTAATTTGGAGATTGTTGTGAATAGAACAATATCCAAAAATGAGTAGCTCATCAGCAAAAAATAGATGAGAGTTTGCTGAGTTTGGGACTTGGAAAAATAAATATATTATTAGGTTCTAAAATATACAATTTGTTGTAGTCAATTTCATGATAGTGAGACGGAGAGTAAATTCTTTAATAGATGACCCTCTAAAGGATTTTTCTTATAGTTCTATTTATAATAGCCCGATGACTTAACAATCAAATACAATAGTTTCTTTACAATATTAGTTGACATAATTAAGTATATCTCTATTATTTGTTGGCACAATTATCCAATATTTAGTTACTAACGACAATACTCCCCATTGAGTCATAACTCAATAATTTAACTATATCAATATTCATGAATATCAATTTCCAGGGATGATCAACATCAGTCACGCAACCAGGTGTGCTATATCTCCACTAGCTCACATATATATATATATATTCCAATTTTTTGTACGAATAATTTGTAACCATATCAGCCGCATGTTCAGCTTTTTAAGAACTACCAAACTGACAAGGTAACAGAACATAATGACATCCATTACGGTAGAATATGCCTCCTCCTAATCAATTCTAGGACATCGAGAGAAGCCTTATACTCTTTCATTTTATCTACTTACACTTCCTTATGACGACACACTTGTATCTGACATGTTTTACATTTGGTGTGTTAGAACTACGAACCCAAACACTTTTCTCTTCATAAAGGAATCTAACTCCACCTGGATTGCATTTTTTCTATTTTGATCAATCAGTCCTACTTTGAGATTCATTAATGGAACGCGATTCAATTTCACTGAACTTTATAATTCTGTTGTCCATTGAAGATGGAAAAATATCTACGATGATTATCTCGTTTTCGTTCCTCAACTCGTCTAAGCTGGCATACTGGCAAAGATTTTCTCTCAAATATGAAATTTTGTGCACTCGTCTCTTCAAGAACACTTCTATAATCCTAAATGATCTTATGAGATGGAAAATTTTGGATATCGACATAATTTGGAGGTACCAAGCTCCTCCTCTTATGAAGAAGGGAATCCTTTGAACCAAGTAGTTTGGCACGTTTCAGGCAGAGGGAAGATGATTGGCTAGCCACCAGTGTACTGTATCGCACTTCGGGTGCGACATGTCATCCTTCAGGAGCAACACCGAACTGTCCTTCGGGGGCGATGTTTCCTTCAGGAAATTTTTTGCATCCAAACGGGACGTCTATCATTGAATGCATATTTACAGCAGGTATATATGATCTCACTTCTGCTAAATCATTAAACGCATTTGACTTATTTAATTTGTGTTACCATATGAAGATCTACGATTCTCTGTACTACATTATCACACTGAACGATACAGGGATCATGAGATGAAACAGAGTGGACACATACCACGTCACATCACGTCTTTCTTTAGGAACGTTGACGTTCTTCCCATAATGACAAAAATATTGCCTCATCAAAGTGATACACAAATCTTGTGGTAAAAAGATCGCTTGTCAAGGATTTTAAATAGTAATAATCGATGGTGAATTATGACTGGCATAGATTTTCATCTTTTTATAATGGTCCATTTTGATACGTTGCGGCAGCTCACTGACACATATATGTTGCATACCAAAAAATGCGTAAATACGAAACTTTAAGTTCATACCCAGTAACTAACTGCAACATCGAGTATGGTTGGGTAATATTGGGCCTCAGACAGATGCATACAATATTGTGTACCCCCACGCAGAAAAGAAAATTTTGGTGCACATCATGCACCAAATCCCTACCAATCGAGTGGATACGCTTAACAAATACTTCTTTGAGACCATTTTAGATGTGAATATAGAAAACCAGAAATTCAACTTAAATTCCAAATGACATGCAATAGTTATTAAATGTCTTTGACATGAATTCTCCGACATTATTAAGTCCGATGGACTTTGTCTGATGGCTAAACAACTGCGTACAATAGTATATTTAAAATATTACAAAGAGATGATTGTTGTAATTCATGGTAATCCTTCATGTTCCCAAGTGACTCTTCACCTTTGTAACTCCCAAGTGACTTTTCACTTTGTAACTCCCAACCTCTCTCTCCCTATATAAAGAGAGGTTGGGATGGCTTGTAGAGACACATTGAGATATATTGATATACATTGAGAGGTTGAGCTAATTGTCCACACAACACGTTATCAGCACG
Organism: Iris pallida; assembly: GCA_029216955.1. Taxonomy (NCBI): domain Eukaryota; kingdom Viridiplantae; phylum Streptophyta; class Magnoliopsida; order Asparagales; family Iridaceae; genus Iris; species Iris pallida. The sequence continues at coordinate 1,025,575 of JANAVB010031018.1, read as the reverse complement.
TTGCTCGTGCAACGTCGGAGACCCGACGTACCGATCGTTTTCTCACTTTCTTCCACCATAAGGTAAGAAAGGTAAATTTTTTTTGTTAATATACTCTTCATTTTGAGTAGTTGTGGTTGGTCCATTTTCTAAGTTTCTGAGATCGGTAGGAGAAATTGTAGTTGAGTGATTTTTTTTCTCTTCTATTCGTCTAGTGAATTTTTGGTCCATTTTGGTTTGTATAAGCAACAACAAACAATCATAAATAAAACCAACGGTTTTGAAAAAACAATTTTTGTTTTTTTAAATTTTTTTTTCTTATATCGATCGACGAGCCGATATAGAGAGTTCAATTAGTTTCTTGTAAAAATGCTTATTTATTCTTACATTTGAAATTTTTTTACGAAGTCTCTCCGAATAGGCTCACCTATTTGGGTATGATGTCAGAAAGAACTTGGGGCTTGGTTCTTAAGAGGTCCTCGGTGACCCTCCTCCCTTATTTTCCCGCCTGGTCATATTCACGTAGAGCTACTGAAAGGGGTTGACCGAATATTTTTTTTGCTCAAATTGTATTTATAATTATGCATTTTTACAAGAAACTAATTGAACTCTCTATATCGGCCCATCGATCGATATAAGAATTTTTTTTTTAAAAAAACAAAATTGTTTTTTCAAAACCGTTGGTTTTATTTACGATTGTTTGTTGTTGCTTATACAAACCAAATCCATATAAACCTGTCGTTTTATATGTTGACTGATCAAGATTTTCTCCTGTTGTAGAAAAATGTCGATCAAGATTGATTTTCCCATCCTTGAAGCCTCTGGCAAGAACTACTTGGACTGGACGCAAGACATCCAGAACCATCTAGATGCGCAGGGCCTCTTGGACGTCATCTATAACGAGAAAGAGCGTGAAGTGGAAGTTACTCGCTCAATGAACGCTAAAGCGATGATTCTATTCCGCAGGCTTTTATCTGACGCCATGAAGGCGGAGTTCATTGAAATCTCCTCGCCGAAGACGCTATAGGACTCTCTGAACGAGCGCTTCGACTACCAGAAGACCATATGGCTGCCTGAAGCGTGCCATGACTGGTTAAACCTGCGTTTCCAAGACTTCAAGAGTGTAACTGATTACAACAATGAAGTCTGCAGGATTCGACCACTTCTCTAATACTGCGGTGAGATATTAACCGACAGTGATCTATTGGAGAAAACATACACCACATTTTCTTCCACTGACAACTTGCTCCAGAAGCAATACCGTCAGTCTAAGTTCACCAAGTTTCTCGAGCTCATCACCCAGCTTTTACTAGACGAGAAGAACAGTCTCATTTTAATGAGAAACAACAATTCTCGTCCTGCTGGAACAAAGGCAATTCCAATGCCTGATGCAAATGCTCTCCGTGGACCAAATCCACGGTAGAAACGAGACAAGGGCCAGTCGTCCCAGCCAAGGAACAGAGGCGAGTTTAAGTATCGTCACCCAAAGCGAGGTTCTAACAAGAACCAAGAACCTTTGACTTCTAGACAGTCTCATGGTAAGAACCAACGGGCCAGTCGTCGCAAAGCGAGAGTGGAAGACCAAGTGCCTACTCTCTGCTACAAATGTGGTGCTTATGGTCATATGCAACGGACTTGCAGGGCAACCCCCCAAGAAGTTGATAACTATCACAAGGGGCACCGGGCCGAAGCAAATCTGGTCAACGAGTGCAAAAATCTAAATCTTGAGACCCCCGATTTTATAGCAGAAATGGAAGAATGAATCTCCATTTTCTCTCTATATTTGATTTAAGTCATGAAACTTTTGGTGGTTTGTATTTTCTGTTTTCTCAATAAATTAAAGTTCTATTTCGAGCACTTTCCTCAAACGTGTGACAAACTTTAATTTTCTTTACTTATAAGCATGGACCACGGGACAGTAGATTGTCTGGTTCATAGTGGAACGACTCACACTATCTTGAGAGATAAATCATACTTTATCTCCTATACGCCTAAAGTAACCTCAGTGACAACCATTTCGGGACCCTCAACCCTTGTTCAAGGTTTTGGCAAAGCCCGTTTTTCGTTGTCCAATGGTACTTCCGTTGAAGTATCAGAGGCCTTATATTCTCCAAGGTCCAGTCGTACCTTACTGAGTTTTAAGGATATTCGAGAAAACGGATTTCATGTTGAAACTGCTCGAGAACATGGCTTCGAGTATCTTTTCATTACCTCCACTCAGTACGGCCAAAAGCGTATCATGGAGAAGTTGAAAAGTCTTTCAAGTGGTTTGTATCTCACTACGATATAACACATCGAGAGTAATCTCATCATTCACCGAGCGCCAGTTGATGAGAGCTTTTTATGCTATGGCATGACCGGCTGGGTCATCCGGGTCAAAATACGATGCTTCGTACTATGAATGCATCGCATGGGCATCCTCTTGGAGGAAAGAATTTTGTTATAAATCCGAAAAGCCTTTGCCAAGCTTGTTCGATTGGGAAGACGAATCTCAAGCCGCTCCATGTGAAACCTACGAGATTGGTTTCTCAATTCCTTGAAAGAATTCATGGAGATATTTGTGGACCAATCCAACCAACATGCGGACCATTTAAATACTTCATAGTTTTGGTTGATGCATCGACTAGATGGTCACACGTAGTGTTGTTGTCCACCCAAAATACAGCGTTTCCTAAACTCCTCGCCCAGATCATTAAGTTAAGGGCTCACCATCCGGATTATCCGATAAAGTCTATTAGACTTGATAATGCCGCGGAGTTTACATCGAAGACTTTCGAGACTATTGCATGACTTTGGAAATAAATCTTGAACACCCTGTTGTGTATGTTCATACCCAAAATGGCCTAGCGGAAGCTTTTATGAAGCGACTGCAAGTGATAGCGCGGACCTTGGTTATGCGCACCAAACTCCCACTATCTGCATGGGGCTACGCAATTTTGCACGCTGCAAATTTGGTTCGTCTGAGGCCCATGGCCACCCAACCACTTTCTGCGTACCAGCTGGTTACTGGATGTGAGCCTGACATCTCACATTTACGCATATTTGGGTGCCTAGTCAATGTTCCAATTGAGCCGATAAGGCGTTCAAAATTTGGACCTCAGAAGCGACGGGGAATATATGTCGGTTATAACTCCCCGTCCATCATTCTCTATTTAGAGCCTTTGACAGGCAATCTCTTTACCGCGAGACACACGGATTGTGACTTTGATGGGGCAATCTTCCCGTCGTTAGGGAGAGAAATGCACGCTAACGTTGGTGAGGAACGACGTGAATTAGCGTGGCATGTGCCCGCTTTTGCTCATCATGATCTCCCCTCTGCACATAGTGATAAGGAAGTACAGAGGATTCTAGGTCTGCAAGATATTACAAATCAAATGCCAGACGCATTTAGCGACCTAGCAAAAGTTACGAGATCAATTATACCTGCTGCAAATGTGCCTGCAAGGATAGACGTCCCTGAGAGACGCCATGTTCCTGTGAAACATGTTGCTCCGGTCGAACCCGTCGAGCAAAGGACGCTGCCATCGGCCGTCCAGTCCGCCGCTATTCCCAAAAAGAAGGGAAGACCGGTTGGTTCCAAAGATGTTCTGCCCCGAAAGTGGAGAAATCTTGTTAAAAGTATTTTGCCACATAAGATCATTAAGGATCACTGCGATGTATTAGAAGAGCGCATTCCATATGAAACGCATATTCCTAATCATGCCGATAACCTCGAAATATCCGTCAAGTACGCTAGCTAGACGATATTTTGAAGCGAAACGAAACTGTCATCGATGATGTGTTCATATACTCAGTGGCCACTGACATTATGAGCAATAATGGCATAGAACCTCGCAGCGTTGCCGAGTGTCAACGACGAACGGACTGGCCACAATCGAAACAAGCAATCCTTGCTGAATTAGATTCCTTAGCGAAAAGAAGCGTGTTTGGACCTGTAGCTCCAACACCACCCAATGTTAAACCAGTTGGTCACAAATGGGTTTTTCTAAGGAAGCGTAATGAGAATAATGAGATTGTGCGATACAAGGCTCGCCTTGTGGTGCAAGGCTTCTCACAACGCCCTGGAATTGATTACGAAGAGACGTATTCTCCCGTAATTGACGTCATAACATTCTGCTACTTAATCAGTTTAGTAGTTTTCGAAAAACTGAATATGCAGATCATGGATGTGATCACAGCCTATCTCTACGGGGATCTGGACACAGAGATATACATGAGAGTCCCTGAAGGACTAAAGATGCCTGAATCAAGTAGTTTCCGACCACGGAACGCGTTCTCGATTAGACTGAGGCATTCGCTATATGGATTAAAACAATCCGGGCGAATGTGGTATAACCGCCTAAGCGAATACTTGATCCATCTGGGATACATTAATAACGAACTTTGCCCATGTGTGTTCATAAAGAAATCCACTTTAGGATACGCAATCATCGCGGTCTATGTAGATGACATGAATCTCATAGGAATCAAAAAGACTTGTCAGAAACTGCTGATATCCTGAAGAGGGAATTCGAGATGAAGGATCTTGGGAAGACACGGTTTTGCCTCGGCCTGCAGATCGAGCACCGTAAAGATGGAATTTTTGTCCATCAAGCGAACTACACCCAAAAGGTGTTGAGACGCTTTAGTCATTTTGACGTTAAGCCATCCGCTACTCCCATGATCGTCCGCTCTCTAGACATTACTAAGGACCCATTCCGTCCAAAGGAGGACGACGAAGAGATATTGAGTCCTGAGTGCTCTTATCTGGGTACAATAGGCACTTTATTGTACTTGGCCCAATGTACTAGACCGGACATCTCGTTTGCTGTGAATTGTCTAGCTCGACACAGCACTGTGCCAACACGCCACCATTGGAATGGCATAAAAGACATTTTCCGCTACCTTAAGGGTACTACGGACTTGGGCTTGTTCTATCCCTACGCGGTTTTGAGTGAGTCCAACGCTCTTGCACTCGAAACAACGCGACCCTTGTTGGCTACGCCGATGCAGGATACTTATCTGATCCGCACAAGGGGCGTTCCCAATCTGGTTACTCTTTACCATTGGGAACACGGCATTTCTTGGAGGTCTCGCAAACAGACCTTAGTGGCTACTTCAACGAACCACTCTGAGCTACTCGCGCTCTATGAGGCGACTAGAGAGTGTGTATGGCTTCGAGCTGTTATTGGCCATATTCGAAGTACATGTGATCTTCCATATGACCCAGATGAACCTGTTGTCGTCTATGAGGACAATACTGTTGTTATTGATCAAGCGAAACATGGTTACATCAAAGGATGCTACCAAGCACATATCGCCCAAGTTGTTCTTTACACATGAACAACAGCGCTTCAGAAGATTGAAGTGCAACACATTGGATCGAGAATAACCGTGCAGACTTGTTCACCAAGTCACTGCCGAAACACTCGTTCCAGAAACATGTCAGAGCAATTGGACTTAGGAAACTTTCAGAGCTAGCCTAAGTAAAACATGTTTCCTGTACCCTGTTGTGTGCATGTGAGGGGAGCGCCCCAACGAGCGCCTCCAAACGCCCTGTTGTGCGTATATCCCGCACCCTGTCGAGTGCGAGTGAAAAGGGAAGCATCCTGATGTATGCTTGTGTACTCTTTTTCCCTTCGACCAAAGTTTTTCCCACTGGTTTTCTTTGGCAAGGTTTTTAACGAGACACAGTTCAAATCTCTTATTCACTAAGGACTATTGTAATCAGGGGGAGTATCCAGTGTATACTTCTAATCCATCGTGTACTCTTTTGTCCTTCGATCAGCGGTTTTTTTCTACTGGGTTTTCCCTGACAAGGTTTTTGACGAGGCACCTTTGCAATGGTTAGTTTACCCCCATCATCACTGACCTGTGTGTACTCTTTTGTCCTTCGACCAAAGTTTTTTCCACTGGGTTTTTTTGGCAAGGTTTTTCGAGGCACAAGTAGGTGGTCAAATTTGAATCAGCAAGCTACAGACAGATGAAGAAGCTCAGAGGTGTTTACAAGCAGAGTTTGTGAAGAGCCAAGGGGAGTGTTGTAACTCATGGTAATCCTTCATGTTCCCAAGTGACTCTTCACCTTTGTAACTCCCAAGTGACTTTTCACTTTTAACTCCCAACCTCTCTCTCCCTATATAAAGAGAGGTTGGGATGGCTTGTAAAGACACATTGAGATATAGATATACATTGGAGTTTGAGCTAATTGTCCACACAACAATGACATCTTTATTATTAGTTAGCACCGTCATCCCATAGTTATAATTAGTTTCAACTAAGTGCAACATAACTAAAACCAATCCATGTAAAAATGTCCCCAACAAATGGTTCAATCCCACACAGTGCTATCTAGAACAATTTGGCCTGTTGTAACCGCAACAAGTAGACCTAGCAGTACCGGGGAGTGTGGGATAATGTGTGTTGCTGAACCACCCAGTCGCAAAGTTAATCAGCGGCAACCGCCGCCTGCAGCTGCGTTCACAAGCGGTGACCAACGCCTCTACGTACTCGCATGTTACTAAAGTACTGCTGCTTCTTTTCTTCTTCTTGGTGCTCGTGCTCCCATGCACAATCTGTTGTATGAATTTATAAAAAAAAACCAACTTTCAATAACTTTTGCTGTATTGATGTTAATTCTATTAACTATTACCTTTTATTATCCATTTTATTGGTTATTTAATCCTAATAAATTATATTAATTCTATAGGTTAAGGGTTGTCTATATATTAATGCATACTTTGTCTTGTTGAAGACACAACTTTTTGAGATAGCAACCACATGATTCTCCCCATTCTCTCTCCTCCACAAATCACTACCATATAATTTATACTTTTCTATTTCAATCTCTCCTACTCTGGGCAAGAGCTAAGTCCGGGTCGTTCTTCCGAAACCGTGTGCAGTGACGGAAAGCCGGTAGCAAGGGGTTTTACCACTAGGAGGATTCGAGATGATGTCTGCACATAGACCTCGAAAATCTCTTAGGCAGTGCTTCGTGCATGACTTCCCCGTAGACTGGTATTTCTAACATTTTTTTATTTTGTTTTCCATTTTTCATGATGATAAAAATCTAACAATCTAAGAGATTTTTTGATTTTTTTTATCTATTTGACCGAAAAATGATCCATGGCTTTACATATTATTTTAATCGAAATTGATACTCTCTGTTAAAAGAATCAATTTACATGTCTGTCATGTTAAGAATTAAAATTATTTTTTACTACATGTAATTTATTCTCTATCTTTTATATTTGATGACATTATTATTCAGTTTGATATTTGATAACATTATTCGGTGATATTAGAATTATGTTGTTTGAATATAGTGCAAACAACTGTTTGGATTCCTATTTTCTATTGTATACATCACTGACTTCAGTAATTACGAATTTTTCTTCTATTAGCTTTGTAACCCCCCTGAATTTCAGGGTTTATTTTTATTTTTCTGAATGAATTGTTTTCGATAATATATTATTATTTAATTGTTTAGATCATTAATGTACCTTTCCATGACTTTGATTTCTGGAGCGTCAGGGATACCAATCTCTATAAACTCTCTTCACGAGTTTTGAAGTAGGCAAGATTATCTTCGTTTTGATATATCCTGTCCCAATTAAATTCGTTTCTTTGTGCTCTTTTTGTATCGCGCAACTTCGGGTCAACTTAGACCAATTAATCGTTGAATAATTATTCCCACTTTTATTTTTGATCTTCGTTTGCACGTTACCGTGACTTTTAATTTAGGAGCACGAGACCAGTCGTTTTCCCCAGAACCAACTTCTTATGAATGATCTACTCGAGACCCTCTTCACCCATGACCTTCGTGTCCCACTCAGACACTCCATTTTGGCTTCATTTTCTTCGCACAACTTTCGGGTCAATTTAGGCCGATTTATTTTCTACCGTAGAACCTGATTTATTTTCCAATTTAATTTCGGGACCCGACATCGATCCAACCTGTCAACCCAAAGTATGGACGTGGCCCATATGAAGCCTACTACCCACATGACGCTTGTGTCCCATTTATTGGAGTCCCTGTATATTATTTATTTACCCGTGATTATAATTACCCTATTTAATTCAATTATTGCACCCGATCCAATTTCGACCCGACCCGGCTCGACCAAACCCGAACCCAAGCTCCATATTATCTCCCATGACTGCCCAAATACCCCACATGATTTTTTATTTTTCCTATTTTGAAAATATCTTTTCACTCTCTATTTTTACAAATATCTCATTTTTATTGCTTGTATATATATATATATATATATATATATATTTTTTTTTTTTATTTATTATTATATTATATATATATATATATATATATATTATATATATTATATATATATATATATATATATATTATATATATATATATATATAATACATCACTCTCTCTCCCTATTACACCTCACAGCACAGCCATCACACCCCCCTATTCCTAGCCGAACATCCCCCTCTCTCTATAATATTTCTCTCTCTATCTCTCTTTATATATAATACCTATACATATATATATACATACTTCTCTCTCTCTCACTCCCATTTAAAAACACCAACAC